>LBNU01027770.1:33996-44161 GCA_014162995.1 Artemisia annua | reverse complement strand
CCATATGTGCTAAATATTTTAAAAGTACTCCAAGTTTTTCAATTATCTTAATTCGAGTCATTAGATTAGTAATTGTAAAGTTATGTAAAGATTCAAGTGTAAGGGGAATGCAACTCCCCTATGATGTATTATTTTGGATGGTAGGGCAAGAGTGTATGAAAAAAAAAATCGAAAAAATCAAGAAAAATACAAAAAAATATGAAAAAGAAAAGAGAAAAACATACGGGCTACCATCCCGTTTCCTTTTATGTTTCTTTTTAGTTTTTGTTATTTCATTTTTAGTTTAAGATTGAGTCAAGTCTTGACTTAAGCAACGATGTAGAATGCATGTATTTGATCATGATAATTAACTTGCCACCATTAAAATACCCTTTATTCCAACCAAACCGTGTTTATCATATCCCTACACCTTACGTTACAACCCTTTGGAAAGCCCTCTTTGATAGTTTATCTTAGGAGCTTACGACTAGTGGAGGAGTAATTGATCCTCTCCCAAGCCTATGGTAATCTATTTGCTATGACAGGTAGTGAGTGTTATTTTCCGTTTTCATTTATGAGATATACTTCTATGACACTTGAGAGATGAGAGAATCAAAACACTATTTGTGAGGTGCTAGTTTATGATTTCCGTGCTTGTTATGATTAGGGTCTAATAACTATTTGTTGTAATTACTTTTATATTTGTGTTAAATGACCCCTAACTCATATTTTGATTGGAATAAAAGCTCATTTGCTTGAGGACAAGCAAATCCCAAGTGTAAGGGTATTTGATGAGACGAAAAGTGTTACGCTTTTAGGGGGTTATTTAAGCCCTAATTCGTGTAAATGTGATCAAATATTGCCCTAAATCGTTCCTTTGGTCATTTTAGGTACTTTTGAGAAGAATTCTGGAAAACATGCATATTTGGACGTTTTTGGAGCATAAAAGTGAAGAAAATGACAAAGTCTCAAAAGAAGCTGGAATTACTACCTGATGACGTCAGAGTTACAACGTGACGCCGTCAGCAAACATTGACAAAGGAGTGGAAACCAATTTACAAATGACGGGCCAGAAAGATTTGGGAACTTTACACCTGACGCCGTCAGGTGTTATTGGTGGTAGGCCGTCAGGTTATGTTTTAAAGAGGGACGGCCCAGAAGGCAACAAAGGGTGACGGCGTCAGAAGTGGATCTAGGCCATCCGAGAAACCTTATGGCGACGGGCTGACGGCGTCAGACCCTATAACCTGACGCCGTCAGAGTGTAAAAGTCTATATATAGTTTTCTATTTTTCATTCATAAGTGTGGAACTTTGTGGAGAACTTTTAGCACCAAACCATAGACGAATTTTCTGTACTTTTTAGGGTTTCCAACCCTTGGAACCCTTATGCTTAATTAAAGATAAGTCTTCACTTTAATTCGATCAATATGTCTATGTGTTGGTTGATTATCTCTTTTGCTTGTCTTTTAATTAACATGTGTGGCTAAATTCTCTTGTGTTTGCTTAGATCTAATGAAACCTAACTATTAATTATTGGTTAATTGATGTGTTGTTGTTTGTTGGGATGATTGTTCCATCAATGTTAGGCTCAAGAAAACTGGCCAACCTCCTTTATGGTAACGTGCTTGAACGTCTTGGGAAACATGTAGCCAAGGCATACTAGGCTATTAAGGTAGTATTTAACGCATGAGCCATTGTTTACAATCCCTATGGTTGTGTCGTGCATGGCATAGGAGGAGATAAGAGCTCATAGAATTGGAGAGATATGTATGCCACTCCATGAGTTATTAGGAATACACCCTTCATCCACACAAGTAACATACATATCAATTAACCAGTAAAAGATAGTTAGGGAGTAATGAAGTCTAAGTAAACACACTTTTCTCCATATAGTTTTCACAACCAAATAGTTTAGTTATCTTATTTTATTTGTAATTGTAGTAATTTTGGGTTAGTTGACTAGCAACTAATTCCGTCCACTCCTTCAAAACCGAGACTTTACTTGCTTTCATAAAAACATAAAAATACAAAAAGAATCTTCCTTCACCCTTAGACCTATTAGAGTAGTTTTTCTATCCTAACGAACACTATTCCCTGTGAGAGAACGATCAATCCCCCTTACTTACCACTATCCTATACTACATCGGTCAGGTACACTGCCTGGTGGGGTTGTAAGCCTCTTGAGATCCCTCGAGAGGTAAAACCTGTTGTAAGGTCACAAAACCACGCATCATAAGGTGTAGGGATATGATAAACACGGTTTGGTTGGAATAAAGGGTATTTTACTGGTGGCAAGTTAATTATCATGATCAAATACATGTACTATACAATGTTGCTAAGCCATGACTCGACTCAATCTTAAGCTAAAAATGAAATAACAAAAACATAAACAAACATAAAAAGAAACGATGTTTTTTCTAGTTCTCTTTTTCTCATCTTTTTTTGTATTTTTCTTGATTTTTTTGATTTTTTTGTATCTTTTATCCTTTTCTTTTTTTTTNCTCGACTTAGCAACCATGTAATCAATTAGATAATTAACAAAGGGTTTAACACAAATGTTGTCACAATAATGCACTAAAGATGAGTGCATACAAGGTGGGCTAAGGCGATTTGGGTGTACATTTAAGTGCGGTGTAACAAATTCTCACTTTCAGTAAGATGCTCAAAGGTCGAAACGAAAAGATAGGCTCTGAGGGGTGTACTAGGGGTATCGTGTACCAAAAATGGGTACAACGCAAAGGGTGTGGGAGAATTACTTGACCAATATAGCCAATGTAATTATAACAAAAACACGGGTGTAAAACAAGGGGTTAATCCTAATGCCTCTTATCATGTAGTAGATCTAACTACACGAATGTAGTCTCACTTGTGGATTTGAGATGGTCCTAACGCAAGTTCTAGAATCTAAGTGCTACCGGTACACACATCATAGCATAAATGCTTTTCCTACCAATTCTAGGGGCGAACCTCATATATTTGGGGAGGAAAATTTTTTAGTGGTACGGTTTTTTGTGCTAGTCATATAATTTCCTATCCATGAGACGCTTATTAGGACCAAAGTTTCACTTCTAAATGTTGTAAAAAATTTTAAATTGGCGCTAAAATTGCCCTAACAAATATTTCTTTCGGTTTTATTACAAATTTACTATCAAACAAACAAAAATCAAGCGTAATAGCATTTTCTAAGGTGTCTTCATTTACCCCCTTACACTTAAACCGAACATTGTCCTCAATGTTCACTTAAAAGATGCAAAAGTAAAGAAAATGAAAGAATGAAACAAATACTCCCCTGATTCGTTTGATGTGGATCGTGTGGTAACATGGTTAGATCTTCTTCCTAGATGATGTGATATCTTCAAGATTAAGGCGACGCCAAAAACTTGATGTCATGAACTAAATGCCATGTTCATCTTCTTGTCCAATATAACCTGTTAAACCTGAGAAAATAATCTAGGCAAACCTTGCGTAAAATCGGCGGTAAAATATACCTATAAAAATAACCAATACTAGAAAGCAAATTAAGATATAATGCTTGCAAAATGAATGTTTACAGATTCTTGGAAGTTTTAACACCTGGAAATTCTGTAAAACATTCATTGTGACTAGATACAAGCATTTGACTCGAACAAACACAAATATATATGCTAATCTTTTAATTGTTATCGTTCATGCTCAATTTTGTTCTTAAAACAAATGTGATCTTCCCTACACTTATCTTTTTGCAAAATACCTTTACATGTGATTAAGGCGAAGTTAAAAACAAAATAAAGCATTTTCACAATTTATTTGATACATGAACAATAGACAATTAAAGATGGAGCATATATATGAAATCAAATAAAAGAAAATAAACAAACAAACAAATAAAGCAAATAAAGCTTGGATTGCCTCCCAATAAGCGCTTGTTTTTGTTCGAGTCACGAGCCTGACTCTACCCTTATTTAACGGAAATAGGGGAGGTTTTCCCTACACTTAGGATTAAGTGCGGGTGAAAGTAGCGATACACACCCTTAGGGGGGAAATATGCCACGTGAGGTGAAGGGGGTGAGTGAATGGCTTCCTTCATCCTAAAACTACCCGGGTAATATTGGTTGATGGGTGGATTTGAAGTTGGAAGAGTTTTATGACAAAGATTTGAGCTTTTGTCATTTTCATAATTAGTATGCTCCAACAATTCTTCATCCATTCCGGTTCCCATCTTTTTTATTTCAACGTCATCTTCGTCTTCGTATTCAAACTTGCTTTCATCGAAGAAGTGGAGTGTTGGCGTTTTGAAGTTGGAATGTTGGAAAGAGGTTCTATGGATAATGGGTTTGGTTTGAGAAATCATTGAGACCCTATGCATAAAGGTTGGTTTGAGTGGTTCAGAGGTTATGGTATAGGCGTGAGAGTTCTCTTTCTCAAAGGGAAACTTATGGGAATAGAAGTTATTTGGGGTTGAATCCATAGAAGGAGGTGTTTCATTATGCCAATCGCTGCTTGTTTCACTAGGGGCTGAGATTTCAAAAATCTTTTCGTTCTTTTTGGGTACAGCTTCTTCCCTAATATTTTCCTTAATCCTTGACATGAAACCTTCAGCCAAGTCCATAAAAGTGTTTCGGGTGTTCTCCATTTGGACCTCTAACTGCCGGATTCGTCTTTCTTGGTTGTTCACAAAAGTTAACATTATGCTTTCGAATTCCCATAGCCATGAAGATTCAGGAGCCGCATGGTTGTTGGCTACGTTCGCATGCTCACGGGGGTTGGTTATGGGTATTTTGGCTCTCATTAGCTCTGCGACTTGCCTTTCGATGTTGTCAAACATTTGCTCTTGGGTCGCATTTATATAATCTAAACTTCCCTCTTCCAGGAACATCGGGTCTTCCCATTCTTCCTCTTCGTATTGGGCTAAGTCCTCAATGACTTCCCAACATTTATCAATGCTGAGTCTGCTTAGTCTTCCATTAGCGGCGTAATCTATGGCTTTTCTAGTTTGATGATTGACACCATCATAAAAGATTTGGATTTGGAGCCAAAGATCAATGCCGTGATGGGGGACTTTGTAGAGTAATTCCTTAAAACGAGTCCATGCTTCGTAAAGAGTTTCACCTTGACGTTGTTGGAACGTCAAGATGTCATTCCTTAGCTTGGCAGTTCTCGCTGGTGGGAAATATTGAGCGAGGAAACGAGTGGTGAGAGTATCCCAAGTCGAGATGGATCTCGCGGGTAGACGATCAAGCTAATGGATAGCTTGGTCACAAAGAGAGAAATGGAAGAGACGTAATCGGGTAGTATCTCTAGTGGCACCGTTAAGGTCAATGGAATCTACGATTTTAAGAAAGTCCCTAAGGTGTTGAATTGGGTCTTCGGACATATGTCCATGGAATGCAGATCCGTTTTGCACCAACCGGATGGTGTCGGGTCGCAGGTGGGCTACATTGGCTTCTTTGGGAAGCTCAAGGGTGTTTCGATAGCCTTGGTGACTAAGACGGGAGTACTCTTCTAAAGTGCGGGCTCTAGGATGTGGGTTTGGTTGTGGTGGGTTGTTGGGATCGAGGATATTACCACCTTCCATGATGTCGGATGGTAATGGTTATGAACAAAGGAACGAAGAAAAAAGATAGACTAAAGAAAACCTAGAAAAATAAAATAAAAATCTCACTAGAAAGGAATCTAGTGAGTAGACCTAATAAAATAAAAAATTCAACCTAAACAATAACTATTCCCCGGCAACGGCGCCAAAAACTTGATACGCGGGATTGCGACCACGCAACAGGTTTTACCTCTCAAGGGATCTTGAGAAGCTTGCAATCCCACCAGGCAGTGTACCTGACCGATGTAGTATAGTGTAGTGGTAAGTACGGGGGATTGATCGTTCTCTCACAGGGAATAGTGTTCGTTAGGTATGAAAAACTACTCTAATAGGTCTAAGGATGAGGGATGATTATTTTTGTATTTTTATATTTTTTGAAAGCAAGTAAAATCTCGGGTTTGAAGGAGTGGGCGGAATTAGTTGCTAGTCAACTAACCCAAAAAATACTATTGCAAATAAAATAAAATAACAAGAAAATAAAAGGTTGTGAAACTTATATGGAGACAAGTGTGTTTACTTAGATTTCCTTACTCCCTAACTATCTTTTACCGGTTGGTTAGTGTGTATTAATTGCTTGGATAACGGGTGTATTCCTTAATACCATTCGTGGGGTGGCGTACGTACTTCCCCAACTCTATAAGCTCCTACTTAACTCCTATGTCGAGCCTGCTAGAAGCTCCTAACATGGGATCATTAGAATTCGCTCATACATTAAATACAACCATAAAAACCTAGTACGCATTGGTTCATGTTTCTTAAGACGTTCAAGCAAGTTACTGTATAGGAGGTTAGCCAGTTTTCTTAAGCCTAACATCGATAAACAATCATCCAATACAAGTAATAACACACCAACAACCAATAATCAATAGTTAGGTTTCATTAGATCTAAGCAAACACAAAATAAATCTAGCCTATCATGTTAATTGAAAGACAAGCATAAGATATAATTAACCAACACATAGACATATTGATTAATTTGAATGGAGACTTATCTTTAATTGAACATGGAAGAATCAAGGGTGAAAAACCCTTGAAAAAGCTGTCAAAGTCGTCTAGGGTTTGTTCCCAAAAAGTTGCACACTAATGAATGAAAAATAGAAAAGTATATATAGAAAATACACTCTGACGGCGTCAGATTATACGTCCTGAAGCCGTCAGCTCGCCGCCATTAGGGTTCTCGAATGGCCTAGATCTACTTCTGACGCCGTCACTTGTAAACTTGCTCTGGGCCGTCTCTCTTTAGCATTACACCTGACGGCCTAGGATCCATAACACCTGACGCCATCAGGTGTAAACATCACATTTTCTTCTTAGGGCGTCATGTATAGTTAGAATCCACTCCTTTGTCTTGGTTGGCTGACGGCGTCACCTTGTGATTCTGACGCCGTCAGGAAGGATTTCCAACATTCTTTTGAGACTTTGTCGTTTTCTTCACTTAATGCTCCAAAAACGTCCAAAATGAGGTGTTTTCCAGAATTCTTCTCAAAAGTACCTAAAATGACAAAAGGAACGATTTAAGGCAATATTTGATTATATTAACACGAATTAAGGCTTAAATTACCCCCTAAAACGGGTACACTTTTCACCTCATCAACCACAAGCTTTGTTTAAGGGAAAGACCACATGACTATAATCCTACACCCTACTATCAGCAAATTTCGGGTTTAGTAGATTACAAGTCCAGGAGTCCACCTTCCTACAAAACGATCATGGACCCCATCCACCGTCTAGTGCACAGACTCTTAGCTGTATCAGTTCGTGCCAGGCATTCGGCATGGGAAAAAGTGACGGTCGAAGATTTGTTCTTAATGCAAAGTATGGAAGGAGGGGATCTTGTTGATATTCCGTGGTACTTACTAAGTTTATGAGCGGGAGAGCTAAGGGTGAAAAACAAGGGAGTTTGATTCAAGGGGCCCACTTCATTGCTAGGTTAGCTAGGAGTTTTCGGTTGATGTGTATAGCAGCTTTGGCTAAGGTGAATCGGGCAGTCGAGACATCTTTAATCGGGATTGCCAAATTGGACGAGTTTGGGATCATCACCTACAACCCTTTGAGTAAACCTGTGTTGAGGCCAGTTATGAGGAGAGCAAGTGGTGAAGGTAGTTCTAGTGTTAGTGGGAGCCAAACAGTGGCCGAGGAGCGTGTGCGACCCACCATGAAAATGATGGAAAGAATGAACGTTATGGATAGGCGCATGGGGGATATTGAGACAAGCATGACCAACTTTGGCAATGACATGGACGAAATGACGGCAGTAATCGCGGGCATGAGTGAACAATTTGATAGTTTTTGTGCTGACTTTAGAGCCTTGCAGGTACAACAAGCCAACTACTATCGATGGAACGCCGATCGTACCAGTCAGATGCTCGAACACCTGCATTTGAGCCACCCTCAGATTATGTGAATCAATCCAACATACCGGACATGGGAGTCCAACATGGTGTTAGCTTCATGCATCCGAGCAATTCAGCCCCTCAAGATCCTCAAGGGCCCCCTACTCAATTTGACACACCAATGGAGCAGGATCAAGATCGTGAATGAACCCACTAGGCTCCTACCATCTTTTCCATCCTTATCTTTAAAACTATCTATCATTTTTTGTGTCTGTAATAACATAACTAGAACATGACTTGCTACTAATATTTATATTTTGGTATTAGGAATGGTAACGTGCAGGTTTTTAGGTTCTGGAATTTGTTGCAGACTGTTGCTACGGCGTAGCAGGTCTTTGACCTACGCCGTAGCAACCTGGAGGAGACAAATGAACATTCTGTCTCAAATTGGGAGCTACGGCGTAGCAGGTCCACAGACCTACGCCTTAGCTAGTACCCGTTGGAAATAAATTTTGTGAGGAAACTTCCGAGAGCACGAGCGTGAGAGGGGAGTTATTCTTTTTCATTTCTATTCTATTTTTCTATTTTTTAATTTGTTCAAAAAGGACTTTGCACAAACTAAGTGGGGGGATAGGAAATAGAATACGAAATCGAATTTATCACTTAAATTAGTACTTGTCCTCATTTTTCTAGTTTTACAAAATGTTGGGATATAAAGATCAAAGTACTACTGGACAATCAAAGTGCTGCTGAAGTATTAAAGTCAAAGTACTGCTATTGATCAAAGTACTGCTCGTTGATAAGTCAAAGTACTGCTTGAAGATAAAGACTGAAGATATTAGATTAGAATATTATGTAATCTAGAATATTCTATAGTTAGGGATTGTATACTTGTCGTTCAAGTATTGTAACCGACTAGGGTTTTCCTTGTGCCTATAAAAGGATCCCTAAGTCATTATTAGAGATAAGAGTTTTAGAGATATAAAAAAGCTAAAGTTCGATATAAGCTTTAGTTAGGGTTGTTTGTGTTGTGAATCTGTATAAGTTAACAGGTTCAAAGGTTAATATAAAGTTTGAAGTTGTTTTAATTCTTCTTAGCTTTGTTAAGTAATTCCGCATACTTAATAGAGTAATTCAGTGTTTCATTGTTAGTAGATTAGGATTTATCCAAGGTTACTAAACCCTTAACAAGCTAGATAATAGTTTGGTCAGAGTATATCGATCTAACAAGTGGTATCAGAGCTTCTGTGGAAACTCTGATTAAGAAGAAACCCTAAACCCTAATCCAAATCGTTTTTCTTAATACACTTTTCAAGATGTCTCAACCTGAACCTACACCTATGCCATCCATCACCACTGTTAGAATTGCCATAGTCAAGAAGGGTGAGTATGATCTCTGGAGCATGAAGTTGAGACAGTACATTGCTATCACTAACTCTGCACTTTGGGATATCATTGTCAATGGCAATCAAGTTATAGAAGAACCTGAAGTTGTTCCTGGACAGCCTAAACCACCTCAGCAACAACTCTCTGCAACTGTAAAGAGGAATCAAGACAAAGCTCTCAACATACTGCTGTCTGGTATCCCTGATGGTCCATTTGTTTGAGATTTCATAGATGCTCAAGGCCATACTTATAACAACTGTGGGTTGCTATCAAAACAAGGTTTGGAGGTAATGATGCTTCCAAGAAGATGCACAGAAGTTTATTAAAACAGCAGTTTGAAACTTTTGCTGTTGGATAAAGAGAAGGACTTGATGCTGCCTATGAGAGATTTCAAAATCTTCTCAGTATGCTGGAGATTCATGGTGTAGAAATCTCTACTGAAGATGCTAATTTGACGTTCCTAAGGAGTTTGCCATCTATTTGGCATGTGATTGCTACTATGATCAGAGGTCAACCTGACTTGGCTACTATGGACTTTGATGATCTATACAACAATCTGAAGGTGTATGAGCATGAGATGAATGGTAAAACAGGCTCATCAACCAACAGCATTGCTTTTGTGTCTCCTGCCAAGACAAGCAGTACTTCCACTAAAAGTACTGCTTATCCAGTTCAAAGTACTATTGCTGATGTTTACTCAACTGTGTCTACTACCACTTCACAACTCTTAAACAACATCAATTGTGATGATGTTGTGTGCTCATTCTTTGCTCAACAAGCCACCTTACCTGTTACCTATGAAGAAGACCTACTGCAGATTGAGGAAGATGATCTAGAAGAAATTGACATCAGATGGCAAGTTGCTATGATTACTGCTAGGATCAAGAAGTTCAT
>LBNU01027770.1:0-31636 GCA_014162995.1 Artemisia annua | reverse complement strand
CCATAGAGCAGATCAGAGCTTATCAAGAAGCTCAAGGTGATATTGCAGCTAAAAAGCTTCAAGCAAAACTTGATGTTGAGTATGAAAAGGAAAGACAAGAAGCTGCTGTTTAAACAAAGTTCAAGAAATCAATGACTAAGGCTCAAGAACGAAATTTCTTTATGGGCTACTTGAAAGGAAGAGGATACAAGGGTTTGACAAGGTTGAATCATTCTCAGATGAAGAAATTATATGATGATGTCAGAACAGAATACCAAAGACAAGTAGATGGTATTGTTGGTTATGACACTGAAGAAGGAAGGAAGCTGATGAATGAAAGTAACAAAAGAAAGAGAACAACAATCAAGTCACAGTCATCAAAGAAGTCTAAGCCTACTATAGAGCTAAGAACAAGTACTGTTGATGAACTGAGGAATTATCTAAGACCTATGGATTTTGAACTTCCCAAGAGTGCTTTTAAGACAAAATCCAAGATATGTGACTTAGAAGTTGTTGAATCAAAAAAGGATGGTGATTATTTTGTTTTCCACAGAGAAGATGAAAGCTACAGAGCATTCAATCTTCTGGTAGATATATTGCACCTAATAGAAAGAGAAGACTTGTATGATTTATATCAACAAATTCAAGCTTACTTTGAAGATAATCCACTCAAAGGAATTGGTGTAGTATTACTGGGAGATTTGACTACTATGTGGGAAACAGATGAAACTAGCACAGATGATATTTGGAAGAATCAAGAAGAATAGGAAATTCATAGCTGGAGATTCTTTGCAAGTGCTGGTGTTCATGCCTTAGAGCTAGAAGATGGTACAATGATCTACATGTTGGCAGACAAAAGATATCCTCTCATAAGAGATTTGATGCTGAGAATGCTGGATCATGGTATGGAAGTTGAAGAAGAAGATGACATGGCTTTAATGGTGATCAATTTGTTCATCAATTGGACAATTTTGAAGGATGATGATTAAAATACTGGTATGATTTTAATTGTATAAAATATTTTGAATAAAACAAGTACTTTATTCAAAGTACTGCTGATCAAACAGTACTTTTCCAAAGTACTGCTTGCAGCTAAAACCAGTAAAAGTTTTTGAAATAAAAGTTTTTGTTTTGTGCAAAATTTCTTTTTGAAGCACAAATAAATACAGCAACAAATTGTTTTTGAGGAAAACATGGTGTTAGTACTTGTACTACACCAAAAATGGTTATTCCAACTCACCATGTTTCAAGACAAGAAGAGTTTGATTCATCATGAGGGGGTACGCTCTGAAAATGTGACATCAAATCGTGTTTTAGTTGACAATTTACTAAAAATTGTATGGTTTCAACTAACCATATCTGAAAAACGTGAAGAGTTGACTAGCACGCAAGAAAAATAGCTTGTGTAAAGGCTGTGGAAAATCCATTTATAAATTGTAATTAGTTCACCATGGTTACAGAGCCTAAGACTAACTAGTCCATAAGCAAACGGCTTTTGTAAAGACTACTCAAATCCGTTGGATACTGATGATTTGCTAAAAATCATATGGTTATCAATGTACGCATGGTTTACTTAACCTTAAACACATTGGCACTCCATAGTTAGATGGCTTTTGGTAAAGAGACATCAAAATCATTAATTTCAATGATTCATCTCCTCACAGGAGTTTAACACCTGGAAGTGATGAGAATAGTATGACACTGAATATGATTTGATGTATCTTGTGTGCTGATAGTGGGAAGATGTAGTTGCTGTAAAGATCAAAGTTTGTTGCTATAGAAGATTGCAAGTATGTATGCTGATGATTAACAAAACAACGAGTGTCATTTTTCAAAGAAGACAATCTTCTTGAAGAATAGAAGTTTACAACCAAAGGAAACTTTGAAATCAAACAAGTAGAATTCAGTAGGTGGAGGATTGTTGGGATATAAAGATCAAAGTACTGCTGGACAATCAAAGTGTGCTGAAGTATTAAAGTCCAAGTACTGCTATTGATCAAAGTACTGCTCGTTGATAAGTCAAAGTACTGCTGAAGATAAAGATGAAGATATTAGATTAGAAATATTATGTATCTAAATACTAAAGTTAGGGATTTATACTTTCGTTCAGTATTGTAACCGACTAGGGTTTCGCTTGTGCCTATAAAGGATCCCTAATCATTATTAGAGATAGTTTTTAGAGATATAGTAATAGCTAATAGTTCCGATAGCAACTTTTTAGTTTAGGGTTTTGTGTTGTGAATCTGTATAAGGTTAACAGGTTCAAAGTTAATATAAAGGTTTGAAGTTGTTTTAATTCTTCTTAAGCTTATGTTCAAGTAATTCCAGCATGACTTAATAGAGTAATTCAGTGTTTCATTGTTAGTAGATTACGGATTTAGTCCAAGGCTACTAAACCCTTAACAAGCTATATCAATGTTGGTCAGTAGTTTATCGATCACATATGGATACTATGATATGATTCGTTTCTTCTTATGCCCGAGTTTACTAAACTTATCATGGAGGTACCATGGGCGGTGGATCCGAGGCACCGATGGCATGACACTTTCTGTGGAGGTGTGATGACCACGGCGTCCCTATGTTTGTAGATATGATATGATTGTGAATCATGATGAGTACGAAAAGTGTTTCCTTTTAGGGGTGCATTTAAGGCCTAATTCCGTATAAATGTGATCAATATTGCCTTAAATCGTTCCGTTTTTGTCATTTTAGGTACTTTTGAGAGGTAATTCTGGAAAACATGCATATTCGGAGTTTTGAGCATAAAAGTGAAGAACAACGGACAAGTCTCTCAAAAGTTGAAGATTTACAACGCTGACGGCGTCAGAAGTCCACAAGGTGACGCCGTCAGAAGCCATTGACAAAAGAGTGGAAAACAATTTTCAAGATGACGGCGCCAGAGGATTTAACACTGACGCCGTCCAGGTGGTTTGGGAAAGTAGGCGTCAGGGTAAAACGTTAAAGAGTGACCGGCCCACGAAGAGTTTATAGAGGTGACTGTGCGCAGAAGTGGATCTAGGCATCGAGAAACTATTGGCGGCCAAGCTGACGGCGTCAGCCTTATAACCTGAACGCCGTCCAGAGTGTACAAATCTATATAATAGTTTTTCTAATATTTGCATTCATAGAGTCGGAACTTTGTGGAGAACATTTTAGGCAAACCCTAAAGTCGAATTTCTGTACTTTTTAGGGTTTTAACCCTTGGGAACGCCTCGATTGCTTAATTAAAGATAAGTTCTTCACTTTAATTCAATCAATATGTCTTATGGTTGGTTGTCTATCTATCTTGCTTGTCCTTTTTAATTAACAGTTGTGTAGCTAAATTCTTCTTGTTTTGCTTAGATCATAATGAAACCTAACTATTAATTATTGGTTAAGTTGGTGTGTGTTGTTGTTTGTTGGGATGATTGTTCATCAAATGTTAAAAAGGCCAGAGAAAACTGGCCAACCTCCCTTTATGGTAACGTGCTTTGAACGTTCTTGGAAAACATGTAGCCAGGCATACTAGCTATTAAAGGTAGTATTTAAGCATTGAGCCACTGTTTACAACCCCTATGGTTGTGCCGTGGCATGGCATAGCGACGATAAGAGCTCATAGAAATATGAGAGAATGATATCCTCCATGAGTTATTAGGAATACACCCCTTCATCCACAGCAAGTACACTACAATCAATTAACCGGTAAAAGATAGTTATGGAGTAATGAAATCTAAGTAAACACAACTTTCCATAATTGTTTTCACAACCAACAATAGTTTAGAATATTTATTTGATTTTACTTGCCCATAGTAGTAAACTTGGGTAGTTGACTAGCCAACCTAAATTACCGCCTTCTTGCCCCAAAACCGAGATTTTACTTGCTTTCCATAAAACAGTAAATACAAAAAGAATCTTCCTTCCACCCTTAGACCTATTAGAGTAGTTTTTCTATCCTAACGAACACTATTCCCTGTGAGAGAACGATCAATCCCCCGTACTTACCACTATCCTATACTACATCGGTCAGGTACACTGCCTGGTGGGGTTGTAAGCCTCTTGAGATCCCTCGAGAGGTAAAACCTGTTGTAAGGTCACAAAACCACGCATCAGATCACTTGGCCATTTAATGTATGTGTAGCCCTGTCATGCGAGCTGGATGCATGTATGATTTTGTTTTGCAGGGGGCGTATGGATGCATCCTAGGCTTTGTTTCATTTCATTTCGTAGCGTGATGGTTGTACGTGCTCTGTACCCATACACCTTCGGGAGTGTGCGCGACTCCATGTGGTACCGAGAGTTGTCTCTCCGTATCCTTTGATATGTGGTACCGAGAGGTCTTCCCTCTCCGTATCCTTTGATATGTGGTTATGTTTGTTTTGTTCTTGTTTTTGCTCGCTGGAAATGTTTTACCAAAGAGTGTATGTTTGTTGATCTCGGTGGGAAAATATTACCAAGGGAAGTTATGTGTTAATTCAAGTTTGGTTGGAATATGTAATCCGTATATGTTATGTTTATATCGAGTTCGATTCGGTTTAGTAGTTTCATACGTATTTCTCTATTTGTTTCCTAAGTCTATTATGAGACTAAAATCTAATTTGACACCTTTAAACCTAAACAATGATAAACTAGCGCATTTAGCCCTAAATCTTGATAATTGTTATATTAAACCCTATACTTTACTAAAATGGCATATAAAACCCTAAACCATGATATTTGTCATATTAAGCCTTTAATTAAACCTATTATCATTTGTAAACCCCTAAGTTGGCTAATTAATGAATATTACCCTAAATTACTAAAATGGAAAGTATACTAAAATAAGTAACCTGACTCATTTGGAATATAAAGTAATACTTAATTATATCCGTGTAGATCCGTTGAAGCGGGAGTAGTTCATTTCCTGTGTGATCATCCTTTGGTTTTGGTTTGCTTTCGTCAAGGTACAGATATTCTACCCTCTTTCAGTAAGGGTGCTTTCGCTCTCATCACTTTTGATCTTGATCTTTGATTCATTATCTTATTATGATTCCCTAAGCCATTGCTATGTTCCCTGATATTTGATTCATTCATTTGATATGCTTTGTTGATATGATACGATTCGTTTTGCTATGTTTCGTGATATGATTCTTTGTTATATTTTGTTTGATGTGGTCCTTGTTAGGATCCTTTGATGTGGTCCTTTGTTAGGATCCTTTGATATGCTATGATACTATGATATGATTCGTTTCGTTCTTATGCCCGAGTTTACTAACTACTCATGGAGGTACCATGGGCGTGGCATCGAGGCACCGATGGCATGACACTTTCTGTGGAGGTGTGATTGATCCACGGCGTCCCCATTTTGTAGGATATGATATGATATGTGATCACTTGGCCATTTAATGTATGTGTAGCCCTGTCATGCGAGCAGGATGCATGTATGATTTTGTTTTGCAGGGGGCGTATGGATGCATCCTAGGCTTTGTTTCGTTTCGTTTCGTAACGTGATGGTTGTATGTGCTCTGTACCCATACACCTTCGGGAGTGTGCGCGACTCCATGTGGTACCGAGAGTTGTCTCTCCGTATCCTTTGATATGTGGTACCGAGAGGTCTTCCCTCTCTGTATCCTTTGATATGTGGTTATGTGATTTCGAGATCTATCGAGTACCTCGGTAGGTCGGCTCGTGGCTTTCTTATGATCGTTTGTCTATTCAAGTACCTTGTTTAGACGCTTCTTTGCTGATACGTGCTCATTACCTTTCTCTTATGATTATGTGATATATCTTTGATACTTCGTTTCCTTATGACTTGTGATACACTATGCCATCTTTGATCTTTCTCCTTTTCACTTGTTTATTACTTTGCTTTGCATTTATATCTGTTCACTGAGCTTTTTATGCTCAGCCGCGTTTTCTTTTCCATGCGGCAGGTAATAAGCGGGATGCTGGGCTCGAGTGATGAGAGTAGGAACTTAGAGACCTACACCTTAGTTTCCCCACTTGTTTTGGATTATTTTGAACTTATGTTGGATATTGTTTCATTTCATTTTTCTTTTAGTACTTTGTTGGGATTTTGTTATATTCTAAGTCATGATGTTCTTGGCTTATTTATTTATAAAGTCTTCCGCTTGCGTTATCATCTTTGTAGCTTTGATATGTCGCCATAATGTGACACTTCTACCCTTTATCGGGTTGGGGTGTTACACGACCTCTTCTACTCTCGTGTTTTTCGTGGTTGTTTGTGAATGTCCAGGATTGTCCCGAATTATGATAACTCTCGTGCTCATTGTTTCTCTTCTCCACTCAAGTATCATTCTTCGTTGCTTATGGAAATCCGATATCCAAAAATCTTATCGACTAACGTTATCTTTGACATAACTAATAAACGGCCTAGATTTTTGTTAGGATTACCCTTACCTTTGAAACATTGAGGACAATGTTTATCTTTAGTCTGGGGGGGGGGTGAATCTTCGATTTGATTTGACCTTGCACTTTCACCTTTGTCGTTTACTCTCGCAACCCCGTTTTTCCTAAAAAATGAAAAAAAAATTGAAAATTTTGAAAATTTTCAAAGAAAAAAAAATGATGGAAATGTTGTGAAAAAAAATGAAAAATTTTTTTATGCAAAAATATAATAAGTGTTTTGACACCATGTTGACTTTACAGCTGGCGAGAGTAGGAATAAAATTGACTTGACCGGGCGTGTTGAGCCCTAGCTTGTTTCCTTAACCAATGATAATCATATAAGCTTGTGCTAGTCTTGTACACAAGGAGCTATAAAACGCGAATTCTTTCTTAAGAATCTGCAAAGTTCCCCGTACTTGACTGTTGACATAAATAATGCGTAAAAACGTTATTTATATTTTTCGATATCTCTACGTTTTGACGATCACAAAATGTAAAATCATTAAACGTAAGATTACTACGTAAACAAGTATTAAGCTAGTTTATATCACTATATCCAACTTAATCACTTAAGGTATGAATAAACAAGTGCTTAATACATCTCATGATCAAAGGGGTATTAAATTAATTAATACAAAGTTTATTTAATTATATAAACATATTATATATTTTTGAAAAACAATTTTAGTAATAAAGAAAAATGTTTTAATCATACTAAATATATGAATTCAAATTTTTAACCAAAATCAGTTAATTTTTTCACCAAATAAACTTTCCCCACTAAAGACAAAATTTCTGGCCGTTACAGTAGGGCGGCCCCCTTAATTATAAGGGGCGGTCCCCTTAATTTTAAGGGGGCCGGCCATAATTAAGGGGACCGGCACGCTCCTGTGTCAGATTTTGTCAGAATTTTTCCCCTATAAATACCACCTTAAATCTGGTATTTTTCCTCACCTTTTGCACGAAAATTTCAGATCTCAAATCTCTCTAAACATCTTCCAAAACCCTTTGATCATTAGATTACTAATCCTTGTTTCAAGTGATTCAATCCCTCATCATCCATCATCATCCTAAGTGCAAAAGAAGAATACTCCTTCAACCTCAAGTTCAAGAAGTATTGTATATATATTGTGTATAGTACTTGTGTAGTTGTGTTGTGATTAGTGTAAGTAGTTTTAGTAGTGCTAGTTGTGAATAGGAGTTGGGTAGTGAAGAAGAATAAGTAGTGAAGTAGTGTATAGTAGTGAAGTAGTTGTGTTGTGAAGAGAAGAAGTTGTGTTGTGAAGAAGAAGTTGTGTTGTGAAGAAGAAGAGAAGTTGTGGTGTATTGTGAGATTGGTTCTAGCTACTATTAGGACCCGACATTTAGCTTTGTGTCGTTAAGCCGGTGTAAGCAAAAGTTGTGTAAGGTTTTCTCCGCCATAAGGGAGCTTGTTGACATAGTGAAGAAAACTCCCGAGTTAGGTCGGGGAGTGGAGTAGGACGAAGAGGAGATTCGTAGCCGAACCACTATAAATCCTTTGTCTCACGGTGCCATTTTTCCAACTCTATCCTTTTACTTATTTACTTACTTTCATATTTTTCATATCATATACTTGTTGATATCGTTGCTTACAATTGTGCAAGTTTATTGGTAAAACATAAAGTTCGAATTGGTGTTTTGATAAACAAGGTTTTTGTAAATTAAAAAGACGTAAAACTATTCAACCCCCCTTTCTAGTTTTCCACATTGACTTTATACATGCACAACTTAAAAGCTTTCGCTAGTCTTTTACATAAGGAGCTAGAAAACGCGAATTCTTTTCTAAGAATTTGCAAGTTTCCGTATTGACTTTATATATGCGTGGCTGATTATCGTCTAAGTATTCGCGAGTCTCATTATTTGAGAACTTTGAAAATGTGAAGAGCGAGAAATGATAGAGTTTATTTAGAAATTTGATGCCATACGTGGAGTAGTTGGTTGTCTTTAGAGCTCATCGAAGGTATTTGTCGCCTTTTGTTCCCATCAGATTCTTTCACCCCATATCTTGTGTATAAATAATTAAAGATATTTAGGTTTTGACGAAATTTAGTTCTTTATCTTCTTAAAAGAATCTTTGCTTTAAAAATTGGGTACACATCAAGGATACAAGTCAAGAGTATTGTGTTATATGTATGAGGTTTCGATTGTTGATATCGTTGCTTATAATTGTGCAAGTTTATTGGTAAAACATAAAGTTTGAATTGGTGTTTTGATAAACAAGGTTTTTGTAAATTAAAAAGACGTAAAACTATTCAACCCCCCCTTCTAGTTTTCCACATTGACTTTATACATGCACAGCTTAAAAGCTTTCGCTAGTCTTTTACATAAGGAGCTAGAAAACGCGAATTCTTTTCTAAGAATTTGCAAGTTTCCGTATTGACTTTATATATGCGTGGCTGATTATCGTCTAAGTATTCGCGAGTCTCATTATTTGAGAACTTTGAAAATGTGAAGAGCGAGAAATGATAGAGTTTATTTAGAAGTTTGATGCCATACGTGGAGTAGTTGGTTCTCTTTAGAGCTCATCGAAGGTATTTGTCGCCTTTTGTTCCCATCAGATTCTTTCACCCCATATCTTGTGTATAAATAATTAAAGATATTTAGGTTTTGACGAAATTTAGTTCTTTATCTTCTTAAAAGAATCTTTGCTTTAAAAATTGGGTACACATCAAGGATACAAGTCAAGAGTATTGTGTTATATGTATGAGGTTTCGGAACTACCCGTTAAAGTTCCTTGGTTATAAGTGAAAAAAAAAGGTTCAAAAAAATAAAAAAAAAGTGATGAAAGAAAAATATGAAAAAAGAAAAAGTGAAAAAGAAAAAAAAATCAATAATGAGATGTATGGATATGTGTTTAAGTGGTAGACAAGTTGGTGGCGCGTAAGGTGCATGTGAATGGTCCTAGACCGGGCACATGAGGTGCACGTGAGTTTCTCCCCAACTTATGTCTATTATGATGTATGATTCCAAAGTCTTTGTTGTATGTGAATAAGAATGTATATGTATAAAAAATCCTTGATGTGGACCTTATTTTTAACGCAATAGTTCTTGAAAGAAGATGAATAACTACTTAGTGTCTTAATTCTTGGTATCTTTATCGGATTAAAACATATTGGAACGAGGAAATATGAAGCAATTCATTTCTCAACATAATTTAAAAAATTCTATATACACTAAGATATAGGAGCGAGAGGTTATTACACAAGTAACTTTTATGAGTAGTGTTGGCATCTAATTTTTAAGTAGGCTGTGATCTCGTTTACAAGCTTAGTTTGGGGACTTGTGAAAAATCAAGGATGACGAATTTTATCCTTATGGTCACTTCTCCATGAGTTGTGTTTCTACTTTATGACCCTAAACGTTATTGCAAAATAATGAAAGTCAACATACCGTCACCCGAATAAAGTTGAAAAATACAAAAATAGTAGTGTAAAGTTAGTATAAGGAATAAAATGGAATAACGGGGCGTTTTCGGGAATAAATGATTTTGAAATCTCTTTTGAACGTTCTTGCTACTTTTCAAAGTTAGTAAAAAGAGGTTTTGAAATTATTTATCTCAAAAGCGTGATTTGATCACATTGCGTGAGGACACGACAATACCTTAGTCTGGGGGATTTTGGTATGTGTTAATTCACATACCTTTTCATAGCCAAATATCGACCCAAATAGACTAATAATGCTAACAAATGCCAAAGAAATATGTGTTTTTGTGTTTGTGATCGTGCAGGTACGGATATTTCACAAAAGGACAAAAACCGGCAAAAAAACGAGCAAGAGAGTAGAATGAGTGTCAAAAGTCAAATTAGAGCTCAGAATGTCAAAGAAAGTCCTTGAAGATTCATAAAGTTTCAAGAATAGTCCCTGAATGAAGTTTGAAGAAATTTTCATTTTCAGTCCCTGAAGTTTCATCAATTGTTTAAACTAGTCCCTTGAAGAAATTTATGGAAGAAAAGACAAAAGATGACAACAAAGGTCCTTGAAGAATTGAAGATTGTCAAGAAAGACCCTTGGATTAAGTTAACATAATTGGCAGATTTGGTCCTTAAAGTTTCAGAAAGTACAAAAGTGGTCCTTGAACTTTTACTAAAATCCCAAGTCCTAATCCATAACACAAAGCTGGTCCAAGTTATTTTATAAATCCACTAGCCCAACACCTTTTTAAATAAAACCACTAAACCCATAAGCCCATAGCAATATCATGCCCAACCATTTCACACCCTTTTACTACTAACCCGTGACCTTAATCCTTTAACCAAACCCGGAAGTCAAACTAAATAAACCCGGTCAACAGTATTTGAAAAATAATAAACAAATCCCTAATTCACCCCCGTTTGTACCTTTCTTCTCCATCTCCCACCCCTGAAATTCCGGCAATACCCTTGAGCTCAACATCGTACTTAGCATCTCCAATGTGGCAAGGATAGATAGAGGCTCGGATCGCCAGCTTGTCATAATAGAGTTCTCTGATTGGTTATGCCACTTCACCAGATTTAATCCTAGGGCTCCTATTGATTTGAGAAAGCATACTTTGATCTGATGGATGGAAATTGAGCTTCGTGAAGCTTCTAAGTGACATCATCCCAAGCTCCTCAGCTGGCTATAAAAAGGACCCTTCTTTCTTCATTTTAGCAAGTAGTTCTAGTATACTGTTACGCAGCTAAAATTTTCACTTAGCTTATTAAAATTGTATTTTCAGTATTACTCTCTTGTGATAATTCAGTAGCTTTAATAAAAATTTCAGTTTAGTTTCTTTCATAATTCTTTGTTCTCTTATTAATTTCAAATAGCTTTTAGTATAATAACTAGTAGTTTCAAAAGCTTTGTTTCTGTTTTTACTAGCTTCACAGAAGCTAGTTTAAGCTTTACCTAAGCAATTTTACTCTTGATTGTTCTCAGATTTATAAGAATACATAAAAAAAATCAGAAAATATAAAAATACAAAAATAATGTTTAATTTTACTTAAAACAGTTTTTAAATAAGCTCATATTAGATTCAGAAGATCAATAGTGTAGTTATAGTGCAATTCAAATTCAGTTTTCTCAAAACACAAAAAAGTTAACAAATAGTCAATTGTACCATGGAGATGATGATTCTGGGGTGATTTTGATAGTTCAAACTGAGATTGGGAAGTGTTTGGCCTATCTAAAGATAGGCTACTTAGGAAAACCCTCTGTTCATGCTGAGGGTGTCCTTGTAAGTTTCTAAATTCCATTTTCATGTTTATAATGGCATCTTATGAGATTTTAGTATAGATCTGTGGAACTTGTTAGTTTACTGTTATATTAGCTTGATTTGATCACACTTGAGTTCATTTGATTGTTTTCAGTTATAATTTTGTGAGATTGTTCATTGTTTGTTGATAGTCCATTCACATCTGTTCATATATGCACATCTGTGATTCAGGATTAAATGTTGTTCTTGACTGTTGAATTGGGCTTAGTTCAGTGAATTGGATCAATGTGTGAGAATATTTGGTTGAATTGTGGCTTAGATCAGCAACTTGCTTCATAAAAGTTCTTAGAAATCTAGTTGACAGGTTGTTTGGAATAGTGAAGTAAACTGAGATTCATTTGCTACCTTGTTGTTTATTTCACTTAGACAGGTCACTTTAGGCTTAATTAGGTTAGTTAGTGCATAAAATTAGTAGGAATAGAAGAAAAAGTCAAAATCAGATGATAACTTGATTTCTACATACATAATTAGTAATTTGTTTCTGATCCTTGCATCAATCTGTGTATTCTGTGTTTGAATTAGTGTTTCTAGTGTTCAAATTAGTTCATACAACATATATCAATAGATTTGGGCTATCAAAACTGGTCTTAGTCAAACTAGTGGAGAAAATCAAAAAGTCAATAATCTGCATAATATATTTGCTCTTGTGCGTTTCCAGACCTGAACTAGGACCAAATTAGGTTAGTAATTGAGTGCTTGTGATAGGGCTTTTGATGTTTTTGAGTACTCAATAGGCCTAACTCACTTTTTCCTCAATAATATTTTAGGTTAGAGCTTATTTGAACTGCTTAATTGGTTCTACAAAGTAGGTGTTTAGAGTTTGTTGCTGAATTTACATAAGGCCTGCAGTTGTGCTTTTTAGTTCATTTCTGAGTTTCTTTGTTAGATTTGAGCTATATTGAGTGTGGTTGAGTGTTTCATATGATTTTTGAGTATTGTGCTTATTCTGTTAATCATTTGCCTATATAAAGTGCTTAATACAAACTGCTTTTTGTTCCTATTGTGTGAATCTGTGTAATAATTGGTCTGATTTGTGTTTTTTTGAGCTTATTTTAGTATGTTGTACATTCTGTAAGGTTTTAGTGAGAATAGGTGATAAGTGCTTATTAATAAGCACTTGTCTTAAACTGATTTTAGCCCAAATAAGCACTTTTCAGCTTATTTTTATATTTTTCTTATTTTTCCTAGATTCCAAATAATATTTTAGAATTATCCTAAAAATTTCATAATTTTTCTCATTCATTTACTATTTCTCTTCATTTTTAAATAGTGTTTAGAATTTTAAATCATTTTTAATTTCAAAATAAATCACAAAGAGACAAAAATAGTTTCTAATTTTATTTTTAAATCTCATTTTCATTTTATTAAGATTTTAAAAAAATAAATTTGTAGAATAAATCTTTCATTTTATAATTAGTTTAATTTTCTTTTAATAAATAAAAATACAAAAATAGTTTTAAATTCATATTAAATAAATAAAAAGTAAAAAATATAATTTTCTTTTTTCTTAAAATTTTATTTTATCATTTTAAAGTTTTAAAAATTTCATTTGAGCCCGTAGGTTTAGTCTAGCGTAGAATTCACATTTTAATTTGTTAAGTAGACGTTATTTTTAGATCGCGTTTATGTTTTTGTTATTTGTGCTTTATGTGCTTGTACCTTTTGCATGATTACTTGTTTTTGCTTGTTTTATCATATTATTAGTTTTAAAATTCAAAAATATTCACTTTTCACTTTTTCACGACACGATTTCACGAATCGTTAACCACGATTCCATTCACCTTCACACGGACCACGACCCGGGTCTTGCTTATTTGTTAAGCAAATCCTTGGACTAAATATATATAATTGGTTTTAACACAATCAGCTACCAAGTTGTTTGAAAGACATTATCAAATAGTAAAAAGCTTTTCTAAAACCATGCATTCTGGATGCTTTAAGAAACAAAAGATAAAAGAACAAGAACAAGAACAAGAACAAGACAGAAAAGAATATCAAATTAAATATATTTTTAAACACATATTATACTATATACTAAAGATGATCCAAAACGCCGTTCAAAATTTTTTTTACAGACTGATGACGCCACCCCATTGGTTGGAACATTCTTGCATCCCGTTATACTATTGTTACTCCAACTGTAGCACCTCGTTATACCACTGTAGAAACAACTGTAGCACCGTTATGCTACTGTTTAAACAACTGTAGCACTTCTCCTATAATCTAGACCCTTCTATCATTTCATCGCATGAAAAACACACAAGTACATACCAAACCAAAACACTCACCTCTCGCTACCCTGATCAAAGGCAAGATTGATGATCAAAACTCACTTCTGGTGTATAAAACTGGAAATCAGGGAAGTAAGATTGAAGATCAAAACTTACTTCTGACTACCCTTCTTCTATCCAGAAAAATCACTTCTCCTGAAAGAACCTAGATTGCAAATCCTTTATCTAATTTTGAGGTAAATTATTTTGGGATTTTGTTTTTATATAAATAATATTGAATCAAAGATTATGTTTTAGTAATTGGCTTTGAAAATTGTTTGTGGGTTTTGTAGCTTTTTAAAAAGGTGTTCGAAAGTTTAATATATTTTTTTTACTCATTTTGTTCTGAGTTTGATTTTACCAGTTTTATGTTTCTAGGAATTTGGCTAAGATTTGATGTGAAACAAGCATATTACTTGCGATGGGCTTTTTCTTTTTGTTGCTGCAGTGGTGATGGTGGACTTAGTGGCTACGAATAGGGCCACCGGCCTAATTACTTTGTAAGAGTTATGTTCTCACATTTACCTTTAGTGAAGTACACCCTAATAACAAAAAATTGCTTTGGTAATCTTTGAATACAAAATTTTAGTATAAATTGGGTGTTTGGATTAGCATTCTAAAGTGACTATCTTCTTAAGCATAGGTGCTTTAGTGTTAAGTGAGTGAATAAGCAGGTTCGTTTAAACACCATTTATACTAAAAATTGGACATGAAATTCGGTAGCTTTCAAAGCAAACGATGAGATGGCTGACATGTGGCGGAAGGCGTTGTACAAAGATATCCGGCTGTTGTGGTGCTTAATATGATTCTAAAGATGGGTGTTTGGTTGGCTCCAGGATGGAGGTATGTGTTTGGATTCGTTTGCTGCAAAAGAAAGCCTCGAAGTTTATTTGAGTATTGTAAAATAAAAAGGTGTGTTTTCTTTATTGGAAGCTCTTTTTTTGGTATATTTTGTTCAAGAAGTTGATTTGTATTTGTTGTTTTTGGTAGTTCATTATACCAGAATGTTGTTGGATAGGACTCAATTTGATTTGACCTACGATAAATGGACTCCGTTTAAGTTTACTCTTATTCGATGTGAAGACTGAAATTTGTAATTGTTCTTTGTTAGATTTAAGTTGCAAGCTTTTATCACTTTATTGATTCTCTTTGCTCATTGTTTCTCTTCTCTTATGTAACAAAGTTTAATGTAGGTACTGAAATTTGACTAAGAACTTTTCCTTTTGGTCTTTTAAGTCTATAATATTTGTTGTTGTTCATATTATTGATGAGTTAACATTTTCATTTGCTCTTCTCAGGAGGCTCTTGATGGAGGCAATGTGAACACGAGTTGGAATTTAAATTCTTTTTATCTTCCTCAGTCATTCTACACTCAGCCCAAGTCCTTACCAAAGTTCATTGGCCATCGCAGTCATCAATTTTTTTAGGTGATTTTGGTTCCGATTTCTCAATTTGGGGTTTTTTTTATAATATGGTTGTTATTTAGGTGATCTATGTTTTGGATATTTTGCAAGAAGTGGATGTTTAATATGGCATTTTTGAGAAAATTTTTAAGAAAATATTTTGAGAATTTGATTAGTCTGACATGCAAGTGGAATGTTCTTAATCAGTTTTGATTAGTTTGACATGCAAGTACTGATGTTTGCTACGCCAATTATTAATTGAAATATAGTTTTTGGGTATGGGTGAGTTGATCAGCATCACTTACTTTCCAAAAACTATCTTTCAATTAATAATTGGCGTAGCAAACATCAGTACTTTTTCTTAAGAATGTATCATAACGAAATTAAACTGTATGCTTATAATTGCTTAAATAATCCAAACCACCCTCTTAATTTTTCTTTAATTTTTTTTCTTTCACCTTGCTCTGCTTCTGCTTACAAGCAGAAAAAATAAACAATCCCAAACACCCTCTTAGTTGAGAATGCGTGCGTTACACATAATTTTATCCTTCATTTACTCACATCCTTTTGTGAAGTGTTAGCCACTCTGCTCATCAATTCTGCCTGCTGATAATGTCCACTATGGCGCCAGTGTTTTGATGCTTGGCAGGTAAACTTATGTTTGATTGTAATCATTGTTGGTCGTATTTGACTCTGATTTTAAGTCTCAGTTTGACTCTGATTTTGAGTCAATGTTTTACTAATTTTTATGGGTTTGTGAATGTTTGCAAGCGCATTGGTTTTAAGATTTTTATACATAGAACGCAATAGACAAGGCTTCTTGATTTGCTAATGTTGTGAATATTACATAACTTAAATTAAGGTACATGTTTTCTCATTAAAATTTCTAGATTCTTATGCCAGGTCCACTTTTTATAAAAATGTTTCTATTCGATAAGATTCATATGCGTCTTTTGTTAAAGTGGCCTCATTTTCTTATGAATTATGTTTTATATTTTAGATTGAAGCCTTGAAGCCTCATACGCTTTAATAGGTATCAATATAGTAGGGCCATCTCCATCGGTTTATTTAACAACAAAATTTAAATTCGATTTCATATGCTTTTAAACTTAACCGAGCCAAAGTAGGATTTACGTGCAGTATATTATAAAACTGAATAAATTACATACACCTTATTTGTGATATACCATTTTGTATCCATTATTCTCAATATTGCTATGTAGTCACTTGGTGCATCAAGTATGTAATAAATTTTGCTAATGGACCTTAGACGGTAACATATTAACATATGTGGTACAAAATATGAAAGCAAATTAATGCAAATGGAGATAGCTGAGACAAATGATATCAACAAGTGATGATTTTTGCTAATTTGACCAAGCCCCCTAAACCGTAAGCAAATGAACTTTTCTGGATTACTTTCATGTGCTTATCTACAATTAAGCTGTTTAGAATGTTAGGATGAACTTGTTTGTCCGTTTATATTTAGAGTAAACGAGTCGGGCTACCCGCGCATTGCGGCTTTTTTTTTTTTTTTTTTTTTTTTTTTTTTTTTTTTTTTTTTTTTTTTTTTTTTTTTTTTTTTTTTTTTTTTTTTTTTTTTTTTTTTTGCTTCAAGTTTTTTATTACATATGTTTTTTTGTTAAATGTTGTTCTTGTGTTTGGTCATATGTTTGGTGCATAAATTGTGTGAGAAAATCTTTATGTAAAGTGTAAATGTGGTTTGTGGTTTTGGGATTCCTTTGCGAGGTGCCAGCATAAAGATATCACACCAAATAAGTATAACTTGCGTGGTGTCATTTGGAGATATAAAATAGTGGCAACCATTTGTAATAGACCATGTTGATAATACCTCAAGTTAACAGCACATTCCAAATAAGTAAAGCCAAAGCTGCTCATTGATTATTGTGATTTCCATGTTAATCACTTTAGGTTTGTTCCGAACCAGTTGCACCAAACAATCAGCATTTATTATTAAGCGTATGTATAAGCACAAAAGATAAGCAACCCCAGATTATAAATCTATAAATCAACATATGCAATCACTGTATGTAAATCAAAAAATATATTTTTAATCTGTAACTGAACTAAGATGAACATATAAGAAATATCAGCTACTGTAGTTTTGCAATATATGTGAGTTTGCTTCCTGCTATTACATCGAAGTACTATCAGAATGAGTGTATACAAACCATCCGATTCAAAGGAACCAACAATGAGATGCATATAACTTAAGAAGACACACCTCTTGAGAATCTCTACAGTGAACAATATATAAATTTTTGAAGATTTTTTCCCTTCTTTCTCAGCAGCTCGGTGACAAAGTCCAGTAATGCAATCGTAGGAAGGTTTTTGCCTCATGCCTCTCTCATCCAACCTACAGCCAAAAGTTTGTTTTCAGTAATGTGTAAAAAGGCAAAAAAGCTGAAAAATATCAAAAAAAAAAAAAAAAAAAAAAAAAAAAAAAAAAAAAAGGTATACCATGCATGTAAGTTTCCATATTATCGGGCCCTATACTCTCACGGACCTTCTTCCACCCAAAAGGCAATCTGGTCTAAAGTTCTCGGCTCCAGCTGCCAATTCACGAAATGTAAGTATGTGTGCTGCAATGTGTGTAGATGCTCCATCTTTTAAAACTTCCTTATTTACACCGAAAGCAAAAGTAGTCGTTGATTTATCTGCCAATAAATACGTTTTCTAAGAATTAAGTAAATAACTTGAATGAAATACAAAGGGTATGAGATATGCATCATTCAAAAGCACACATTAATACTACTACAACTAAAAACTGAGACCGGGATTGAGTAGTTCCTAATTTTGCTTACAGAACTGCTTACATGTACAGACATCAATATGAACCATGTGATACTATAAGTCCAACTGTTATTCTGTTTTAAAACGAAATGGAAGGAGTAACCCTCCAAGCTTATATTTTAAGTTTAAGATATGAGGTAACTAAATCTTATTACCTTAAAGCTCACTGGAATCCCTGATGGTCTCCTTTCTTGTATGCTCACACGTAACTTCTGGCATCCCTGCCAACCAACCAAACGTACCCAAAAGGATATCCGAAATCAGGTTATGTTCATACATGAAAATAGCATTATATAAGGACCTACATGACTGAGTCAAATAAACACAAAACCTACCAAAGCACTAATGCTTGGCATGACAACAATTTAAACAAACATGAAAGTCTATTTCGGTCTGTTCGCGCAAATGTAATGTCAATGTCACATGCCAGAAATTCCTGCAGAATTTTGTTTCTTTAAAAACATACGCCATGCCATCTCTAAAGTCGCAAATATAATTGTATGGTAAGTATCATGAAACAATGCTTATTTGTGAACTATCTCAAATCGGGCAAACTGGTCTTAATCTTAGTTCTGATGATGACATCGTCTACCACTTATAAGGATGCCAACATTTGACTGCCGAGATTTAAGGCTATTTTGAGGACCAGTTTGCTCTATCACTAAGATTCGTTGAAATTTAACAATATTTACCAAATTTCATGAACCACCTATGCATACGAATAAGTTCTTTTCGAGATACTGATTCAAAAATTTCTTGCTCACTAAATAAAGAACAATAGGACAGAAAATAATGTCAGACCATTGGTATTACCCAATGTCTTCAACCTTAAGGGGCCCGAAACCCGCCCACGACCGAGCTTGTATCTATAAAAGGTGAATGATTAATTGATTGATATTGCTTAATGAGATAATACACATGACCCAATATTTATAGCCTAACACTTGAGCTTATACAAATCCTAATCTAATAAAAATACTAATATAATTCAAACCCTAATACAAATCACTAACAGCTCCGCACAGTTGGAATGAGAGTAGAACGAACACTCAAACATGGGGTACTTGTAGATTCACCAATTATGTGTTTTACGACATTAAAAATACTCAAGCTGTCTTGAAACTCAGCAAAAAAATAAAAAAATAAAAAATAAATAAAAAAAAATAAAAAAAAAAATAAAAAAGATGATACTTGTAGAAGAACTTGTAGATTCACCAATGATGTGCTTTGGGACATCAAAATTTTCACAGTGATTCATGAAAAAGTAACAACAGGCGGCATATTGAAGAAGTAACATCGATGGTCGAGCTGTAATCAACTTTATGTGGACTTTAGATGAAGACTGGTCGAGCATTTCAACTTTAGGTGTTAAAAAAACAAAAAACAAAAACAAAAAAAACAAAAAGAAACGTGGATAATTTTAAAGAAACAAAACAAACAAAAAAAAATTGAACTTAGTTCTTTCTTCAATGAATTCCAAATTCAAACAAATCTTCAATCAAAACCGAAAATCAAAACAAACGATTTCTTAAAAACAAACACGAATTTTTATTTTATTTATTTATTTTTTAAGGGGAAATAATCCCTGCAGTGAACTGCAGGGAATGTTCTCTGTTGTAGTGTATAAACCAGGGACTAATGATGTACAATTGTAAAAGTTAAGGGCTGCAGAGCGAAAATATTAAAACTACTTTAAATGGGCACAGCAGGGATGTCGGGCTTATTTTTTAATTGTAAGAAGTAAAGACCAGTCGACTTACTAAAAAGCAATTTTGGCCTGTGTTAAAGTATACCAGTGGAAAAAGAATAAAAGGTAACTTGGAGCCGACTTTTATAAATTCTTCTTGTTGTGTTAAAGGATTATTGTGTTAAAATAATCTTGCAGTCGACTAGGAATGTCGCAGTGAAAAAAAAAATCGACCAAAAAGTAATAAATCTTGCGGTCGACTTTTTAAGGGATGTGGCAATGGACAAAAACAACAATCGACCAAAAAGTAGTAATAGACTAAAAAGATAACAGTGGGCTAAAAAGTAATAGAATAAAAAGCAGTCGACTGTCCTGAAGTCGATAAAGAGAAAACCGAAAAAAATTGTTGCGATCGACTTTCATTAGAGTTTATGAAAAAATTGATTTGGATTAGATAAAAACACTAGTAAAACTTAAATACAACGCGATAAAAGTAAATTAATCGAGATCCCTTTGTATCATCAGCGAGTAGCCGATTACCAGAGAACAACTATTTATGGTGGGTAAAACCTAAAGCTCCGATATCATGTAAGACAATAATACACATGACTAAATATTTATAACCTATTACTTGGGCTTATAACAATTTTAATCTAATACAAATACTAATATATTAACTATACTACAAAATTACAAATCCACCAATAGTGTTGTATACCTTCTAATTTTAACATTTGATCATTTTTTTCCAGCCTCTAGCTAACACAAGTTTTTTTGTTGTCAATGGAAACTCATACTTAAGAGTTTGGTAATACAATAGCACTTAATGGAAAAGTATTTTATCGAAATTCATCAGTGGTTAATATACGAGCATTTATAAACAATTAGTTTCATATACAATGTGATGATATGAAACTCAAGTGGTAACAATGAATTGAATGGAGACAAATCCCAACCATGCAACATTTATGGTACGATTTACATCAAAATAGTAAAGTAACACCGTCAATATTGAATATATTGTTGTAACCCTATAAATACACCCAGAAGGCAATTTAGAACAACCATTATCATATACAACAATGGCTCCTATCGACTCCTCGAACGACCGTAAGCAGCTTCATGTAGCGATGTTCCCATGGCTTGCTTTCGGTCACATAATCCCTTTCCTTCAACTCTCAAAATTCATAGCTGAAAAGGGTCACAAGGTCTCGTTTCTTTCAACCACTCGAAACATCAAACGACTCCCTGCCCTTCCTTTCCACCTCTCGCCTCTTATAAATTTGGTTTCACTCGCACTTCCACGAGTTCAAGAACTACCCGAGAATGCAGAGGCAACAATGGACGTTCGAACGGAGGATATTCATTACCTCAAGAAAGCGTACGATGGTCTTAAACCGCAGCTCGCTCAGTTTCTCGAGAAAGAGTCTCCAGATTGGATTATTTATGATTTTGCTCCGTATTGGTTACCCGAAGTAGCGTGTAACCTTGGCATCTCGCGGGGGTACTTCTCGATAATAAACGCTTGGTTTAGTGCATTTTTTGGAACGGCAAAGGACATGATAAATGGTTCAGATGAAAGGAGAACGGTGGAGGATTTCCTCACACCACCGAAGTGGATTCCCTTTCCGTCTAACTTGTGTTACCGGAAGCATGAGGCTGCTTGGATGTTGGGTAGTGGTTTGGCTAATGCTTCAGGGGTTTCGGATGCATATCGCTCGGGGATGACTTTAGAAGGGTCTGATTGCATGTTTATAAGATATTGCTATGAATTTGAACCTCAATGGCTAACCCTTTTACAAGAGTTGTATCACCTCCCGGTGGTGCCAGTGGGCTTAATGCCGCCAGAAACACCAACCAAAGTCGGAGATGAAAAAGATGACACGTGGATGGATATCAAGAAATGGCTTGGTGGTCAACAAAAAGGTCATGTCGTGTACGTGGCATTAGGAAGTGAGGTCATGGTGAACAAATCTGAGCTCGGTGAGCTTGCTTTGGGCTTAGAGCTTTCAGGGTTGCCTTTCTTATGGGCTCTTAGAAAGCCGGCTGGTTCCACCGAGTTAGACTCGGTGGTAGACTCGGTGGAGTTACCAGATGGATTCTTAGAAAGAACCCGTAATAGAGGGATGGTACGAACAAGTTGGGTTCCTCAGTTACAGATATTGAGCCACGAGTCGATAGGTGGGTTCTTGACTCATTGTGGTTGGGGATCGATTGTTGAAGGGTTAATGTTTGGTCATCCTTTAATCATGTTACCATTTTTGGTGGATCAAGGTTTAAATGCTCGGATATTGGTGGACAAAAAAGTTGGAATCGAGGTTCCAAGAAACGACGAAGATGGCTCCTTCACCAAGGACTTGGTAGCTAAATCACTAACTACAGTTGTTGTTGGCGACGAAGGGAAGAACTACAAAGCCAACGCAATGGTGTTAAGTAAAACATTTGGTGACACGAAACTACAGAGAAAATATATAGACAGCTTCATAGACTATTTGGAGAAGCAAAGGCGGCGTGTGCTACTAACGACCATCGAGCAATGAGTGTTTGAAATATACCGAAGTGTTTTGTTTTAGTTAATATTTGTATTTGTATGCTGAATAACAATCACTATGTAATTTGTAGATTAATGTACTTGCCAATAAGATCATGTTGCGTTTGATAAGTATTATATATATATAACATACGGAAGTATGATATTCTAACTCGATGAGGATTGAGGAGCACTGAATAACAATTTGTTTAATGTTAAAGAAAATTTGAATGGAACTAGGCATCTACTTACATGAGTAGAAATCCATCAAAGGATTATTTCATATTGATATGCTCTCTTGAAAACATACTGTGCGTTAACACAAAATTTACGGAGTAGCAAAATGAACGTTTTCGACAAATGAGTGAATGACTAGTGTGACCAAAAGGCCGGAGTGATGTGCATGCAACGTGTGCAAGGAGATTACACGTGGAACTGAAGCTATTTTGAAACACATTATCACAAGTATTATAAAATAAATGGACGATGAAACGTAGTCATTTTTGTCTGGATGACCACGGATCTGACTTTCTGAGTCTACTTTGTTGACTGGAAGTAAGAACTGTGCATGACCTTTAAAAAAAAAAAAGTTTGATCAAAAATGCTAACTGAATGCATTACCAAAAACTAATGAGAAGAAAGATCACTGGAGGAATGAGCAAACCATAATCGAGAGGGTAGGGATTCTTTAAAGTTTTGTTAACGACCAGTCATGTTATACTAACACCATTCACCAATAAAAGGTTAATACATTACACCAAAAACGTTGAAGTACAATAGGGTGAGGGTGATATCCCTCACCTCAGTCCCTAAGGACACTTACAGACTCGAATATAAGAATGACACCCCATTCTTATAACTTACAATAAAATAAACCAACCAATAATGATAAAACACTGAAAAAAATACAATACTACTCAAGCAAAAACTTGAGCCTTCTATATCATTCTGGTGGTCCACTTTAACTTCCATGAAGAATCCATGTATATCCAAGCATTCTTCAACCAAACATAGGGATTTGCACCCTAACTTCCAATCGATCCAGAAAAGAACCCATATCATAGAAGTACAACCAACCATCCCACACTCAATGGATCATCAAACTTGAATTCCGTTCACAAATTTCATACAACGGTTGGTGATAGACTCTAAAACCACGGATAGAGCAGCAAGCGAACTCGCTCCAAAAGTGTATGTTTAGATGCACAACTAAAAACCAAGCTGAATAACCAAAGAATAAAAGAGGGCCCTTGCACTACTACAATGGAAACTACAATCCAAACTGAACCAAACCAACACTACAACTTGATCCAATACCGCATCAACTAAAAGTTTCAAAAGAGCAGGAAACTCAAGCTAAGAATGAAACACTGTGTATCTTGATCAGTCGTAGACAAACATAGGGTAATACGACCCTAACTTACATCAAATATATCACCATCGATCACATGATCAAGTATATCAATAAGTTAGACTTGTGAACCTACAGGATCAAAGCAAACAACAAAAGAACCAATGAACCTTTAGGAAGGTCTAGAAAGCATACAATAAGTTAGACTTGTGAACCTACAGGATCCTTAAGACCTTACGGAGTAACCTGAACCACTATCTTCAGAACACATGATCCTTCACTCATCCCTTGGGACTACCAGTCGTCTATCTTCCCACCCGCTTATAAAATAATACACCACGTCACTGGTAACGTAGGAACCGTTCTCAATTATCCTACGATACACTCCACGAAATGCTTTATTACAATCAAAATTTTGGCCTCACTGCTCTATTATAAACAATGAATTGCTTTTTCTAAATGTCCTATAAACTGTTTTACAAATTATTTGCTATCTTGCAACATATCACCAATTACACTAGAGATTTGCTATTATTTTACAAACAATAAATTATTTTTCTATTTTCCTATAAACTATTTTACAATTCATTTTACAAACAATTTTATAAACTACAACTTTTCTATTATCATGCAAATAATAAATTGATTTTCCATTCCTCTATAAAACTGTTTTACCACCCGTTTTATAAACTATTTTGCAATCACCCGGTGAACTATCCATCCAACTGAAAAACATTTTATATTACTACCTCTTGGTACTCTTAAAGTAAATTGAATACTTATATNAGGTTTATGAAGCTTTATCATGTGTTTCAACTATAGTAGATTTGTATTTCATATATAGTGGCATAAAAAATCTAAAATCTTGAACATATTAATTTGTAACTTAATTCATGTACTATTTACGAACATATTATATATTAGGACGTGCTTGGTAGAAGGTTTTGGGGTGAGGAATGGGGAAGGTAAGAATAAAGGTGATTGGTTGACTTTAATGCAATGACCAATTACCCAATGATAGGTAATGCGTCATTACTCAATAAATTGGGGGGAATAGACTCCTTTCTCTTTCCCTTTTCTTAGTATTAACATTGTCTTTCTTTTCTCATTACCAAGTTTGAACCAAGCACACCCTTAGTGATTATACATGATATAAGAAACCTATAAACATTTTAAAAGTTTCACCATTGCAGATTCTTTAATATTTACCATCAGATTTAATCAGAATGGAATCCACTCAAGTTGAGAGGATCTACTTGACTCAAGTTGAGGCATTATGAGCCATTGGATTTGATCCAATGGCTCAAATCAAAAGAACTTCTTTTGATTTGAACCATCAAATTAAATCTAATAGCCCACAATTATCCAACTTGAGTCAAGTTGATCTCTCAACTTGAAAGGATCTCATTCCGATTTAATCAAGGGTGGAGACTAAAACTATATAGCTTTCTCTTTTTAAAATGAATTGATTTATATGTTAATTATTGATTTTATATCATATTTTATTTACCCAAATTTTTATATCGTATTTTATTTACCCAAATTCAACGGCTGTCAATTTCATATAGCCTTATTTTTTTAATTAAAAAAGTATAAAAATGTAATGTTTGGGGAAAAACCTGATCTTTTAATATTTTAACAGAAAATTGTGGATGCATTTTTAACAAAGAAAACAGTGAGCTATTTGATCACCTATATCTTGACATACATAAACGTTTAAAAAAAAATGAACATATATGTATACACGTACGCAGGTTGAGGATAATCTAAAAATGATCTTACATTCATTCCGAATAATGGTGTTTGTTTAATGGATCTTGGTTTTCAAAATGGAAATGATAGAAGATATATGACTATATTACATAGCCCTCAAGATGGTAAGGAATGGAGAGTTTCATACCTTTATTATGGGGTTCACCATGTTTTAAAACGTTAATACCCAAATTTTAATTATCAAACCAAACAACAATATTGGAATTGATATATTAACCCACAAAGATTCCTATTGCATCACACTATCAAATACATACCAATAGTCATTCCGGCTAACAAACCAAATGGCACCTCAATCAAAGATACTTAGCCATGAGTCGATAGGTTGGTTTTTGTCTCATTGTGGTCGGGGTCGATTGTGGAAGGGCTAAATATTCAGTCACCCTTTAATTATGCTACCGTTTTTGGTGGACCAAGGTCTAAATGCTCGAGTCCGAGTCCAGGTAGGCAAACGATTGGGAATCGGAGTGCCTAGAAATGACCATGATGGCTCCTTCACCATGGACTCGATGGCCACATCACTTAGCTTGGTGGTTGTGAAGGATGAATGGGAGATCTACAAGGCTAACATGATTGCAAGGAGTGAAATATTTGGTGACACGAAATTGAATAAAATAAAATAAATAAAATAAAAAATATTGACAACTTCATAGATTATTTTGAGAAGTACGTAAAATACCATTGACCGTTAAATCCTTATAGAATGTTGGTCGTTGGTTTTGTTACGTGTGATCATTATGTTGTTTAGAATAATTCCACAAGTGCTTAGTTATGCATATGTAAAATTAAGATGCCTACTTCAATCAATGTGTGCATTTTGTCTTTTCTTCGACCGCAAATTGTATGAAAACATCTGATAACATCAAATTTACCCTCAATCTAAGTGTTAATTTCCCCCTTAAAATGCTCATCTTTTCTACTTATATGAAGAATATATACTCTTATTTCTTCCTATTTTGGTTTCAGGGTAAAGATGAGTAAAAGAACGAACTTAAGCGGAAATGGAAGGACTTTGGAGCAAATACGTGGAAATTATGGATTCTGCACTAACTACAGCGTAGAGGTTCATCTACCTACGCCGTAGCAAGGCTTCACGAAGACTACGTCGTAGAAGCTCTCCTACCTACGGCGTAATAAAGAATTTATGAAGACTACAGCGTAGCCCCACAACAGGCTACAGCGTAGAAGTCCATTGAAGAACACTACGGAGTAGGCAACTATCCAAACTACGACGTAGGATCTCATTTGAGGCAGTAAAGAACTAACGAGGCCAAGGAAGAAGCTACGGCGTAGCCACCTTATCTGCTACGCCGTAGGATGTTTATCACCAAGACTTTACGCCCGTAACACTTGATCAAGTTACGGCGTAACACTATTTGCAAAGGTTACAGCGTAACAACCCTAATACGCTACGCCGTAACATAGTCGGGGCCTATAAATACCAACCCTAATTCCGAGTTTTTCATATCACTTCCCATCTTTTCACCACAGCAACGTTGGGAAAAACTCAGGAAGGAGGGAGAACGAAGTTCTAGCCACATCCAAGTCATTTCTAAGGGAGGAATCACACACCGATCATAAGTGTTTTCATTCCTTTACTTTGTATTCGATTCATTCTTAGATTTGTATTAACTCAACTTTGTTTTACTGCAATTATGAACATGAGTGGCTAAGCACCTTTTGGTGTTAGCCTAGTTATGAAATTGTTATGATATTGATTTAGTTTTCCACGCATCTATTGTCTATTGTTTGTTTACTTTCATGGCGAGGCTTGGGACACTCTAGTTCCCGTAGTGTTTAGCGTTGGTTGTTCTTTAGAGGCTTGTGGAATTAACCCTAGGAAGCAAGCCGCTAAGGATGTGACTTGGTAAGGGTTAAGTGCTAACCGTAGATGCCTTCCCTTACCATACATGTGCGAATTAACCCTAGGACCACCTACCAATGCTATACACTTAACGGAGTTAGAGGGTGTAAGATCTGACCATGCCGCATTCGTTAGTCTTGTCCATGTTAGTAGAGGCACTTAATGACTCTTATGTCTTCGTACCGATGAACCCACGGTTTTACAATAATTTTGGATAGGACAAGGTATAAGATAGATCTAGGCGAATTTGACCATCTGACCCGAAATGAATATTGAATCCCCGACGATATGATAGGATGCACCTATAGGAAAACTAGTCATGATCATAACAAGAGTAGTAATTAGGTAAACACTACTCCTCTCTACTGATTTCCTTCTATTTACTTATTGTCTTGTCATTTACTTTTATTAGTTTAATTAATCTTTCAACTCAAAACCCCCTTTTAAACGTGACACGACTTAGATTGTCACACCCTGAATTTACCTGTTAAATGGCAGCGGAATTGAATTCCCTAGTGTAACGAAAATGAGAGATGAGATAAACCAACTGAAGAATAAATTATGTTTAAGGATGATATACACACATTACTTACTAGGGTACGTAACCTCCACTTACATGTATCCCACATATGCGGATGCAAGCCTCATATCACAAGGCCACTAGCGGTGTGCTAAAAGTGGACAGCTCTAATCAGAAGCCGTTTATGATGTCCACTAATCTCCAAAAGAGACTTACCCATCTGTATGTAATCTAGGGGGACATCGTAGTCCCAACTAGCACCGCACAAAAAGGTGTTTGATTCCGGATTCTAATTTGGCCCAGCAAACTCAAAAAACAAAAAAGACCTACCTTTCACATTTAATATAGATGCTAAATCTAAAAAAACTGTGACGACCATGGTCAACACACGTCACGAGAAAATACCTACTTAAACACAAAGGAATTGAAATCGCCAACAAAATATTGCCATTACCAAAGAATTATTATGATAAATACTTTGACGTTATGTAAGGGCATTGACCTTTTATGGGACACCATTTTCCATAATCCACCCGCATTTCGCAGGAAAAGTCATATAACATATCTCTGTAGCCTGTTTAACTTACATGCTCAAACCTGGTTCGCAAGCAAAAGCTCCCATTACCACCACAATAAGAATACGAAACAAAACTTTGTAGAAGACATTCCAGACACACGATTCCGTAGAAAATCACACACATAGGCTGAAAATATATCAGACAACGCCTACCTGATCAAGCTCGCCTCTTACTTGCAATGACATGTATCACTAATTGATAAAGTCATGCCAATAATTATGGTAACACAAATTGCTCAACGTCTTCTCTAACAAAACGCCCAGTAATACACAACTCCACCACACACATATTCAACGATTAGCGAAACAAAGTGGAAAGTGCCAAACCTTGCTATTCGTAAGAAAAAGAGGCATAAAATAATAAAGAATTATTCTCGTAGAACTACGTTGCGAATATAACTCTATGCTCCCTGGGTCGCCTCTATACACGATACTTCCACGACAAGGATAGACCCAATGCAGAGAGACCTTTGGAGACATTGCGTACAGTCACATGTTACACAAAAACACACCCAATTGTGAGTTTAGGCAATATCAACTTTAAATTACATCCATACGTTTATTGCATATAGAAACAGACTCGGTCACCCTCGAGTTATGTGTTTATCAAGTACATATATAGTACACCTATGGCTCGTAGTACTGGTTTAAATTTCTTTACTTAAAACATTAAGAAAGTGTAATTAAAAGATTTATGCAAGGAAGGTTTACATTACAACCGTAACACTGTGGAGGACGCGACGGGTCTTTACCCACTGTACACTAGCTACAGAGTCACCACAATCCTTCGAAGTTTATGTACCTTATCAATTAACCTTTCACATGAAAGTCTAACCACAAAACTTAAGTGTACATTTATTAAAATGGAGTCCTTATGAAACCTGAAAAGTAAAAAGATACACAACCCATGACACCACAGAAGGGTATGGGAATAGGATATGAGTTTTATAGATACATTACTAAACCAGTAAAACATTTGAACAATGTAAAACTTACTGTCCCATAATAAATTAAAATTTCATATTGTAAAATTTAACCAAGTGATATAACACAGAACATTCTAGACAAACATCGTAACGCAAAAACGCACTATAACGAAAGGATACCAAAAACAAATCTCAGACTAATACATTTCAGTGAAAATGTTTCTAAGTTACGAAATACTTCCAAAAACGACCTCTAACCCCTCCCACAACTTTCAACTGAAAACTAAACCTACACCTTCGGTTTGATATTAAAGAACATTAAACGCCTTTAAAGACTAATTTAAGATTCAAAGTTATTATTTCACAAAACCACCATCACTAACCCAGAAATGCTAAGATAACCCAGAAACACCCATGTGATACTATGTGTTTTTCCCGTTCAATGACATCATTGCTGAGTTTGTACCCAAGTAAAAAATAGATCACCCCTTCCATTTCAAAATCAAAAAATCCCTTTTATTGACCTAAATGATTAATCAACATCTATCCAAACATCACTAAAAGACTTCCCATAAACAAGTTTTATCCTAAAAACACCATACTTTTCTACCCATCTTACTAAAAATGCATACACTTCTGTTCAAAACTTCTTAACAATTATTCTTATCTTGTCAAGCTCCAAAAAAACTAATTCTCTAACTCAATATCATTTACAACATTTCTCCTAACCCCATTTAACCTAATTCAAAATTACATATATTACTCAAAAACCTAATTTCACATATTCACATTACCACATCAAAATTATTAAACTATTGCAACATTACATCACCAATATACAAATTAAGTATATTCACAACAAACATATTTAATACAAAAGTTAATATATAATCCAAGTCATACATAAACCCAATTTCATATCTAAATTAGATTACTGCATCATTTAGGGGTTTGCGATTAGGCAGATTGGGCACCATCGGGTTCTTCAGGCATCATACATTCCGTTTACCGATTCCTTGAGGTGAGTTTCATAGCCCCGTATGCAATTCTTTATTCGTTTTGCAAATCCCACGGGGGTAGAATACATTGGTTCCATTTTTGTAGGACCGCTAAGTAAATACAAATCCAAGTACCAATGCTTAAATTACCCACATGCCCTATGAAAGTCCCTTAATCCATCGAACCGTTAAGTTGTGCATAAGCGACGAGTGAGGGATAATCTACCTATTGAGGGTGACTGCCTCCCATCGCGTGTTGGGTGTACCGACCAAGTCAAGCGATGCATTCACATTTTTATTCATATAGAGTGTCGGAAAAACACTCTTTAGGGGCATTAAATACAGTTAGCATCGGGGTCTGAGCTAAGGCTATTGTACGCTATTTTCATTTACCCATAGTGACAGATTAGGCATACATATATACTTATGGTTATCGTATAACATGCATTTATAAAACCTATATGTCTCCCAACATTATGTTGACGTTTGTAGCAATATTCCTTCAGGTAACTTAATGTAACAACATGCTACATGCATTGGACGAACTGAGTCAGGAAGTTCACGCGTCTCACTCTTTTTCTTCAATGCACTTATGAATCTTGATCTTGTCGGTTTTATTCTTCAAAAAATGGTAAAACCACTGGGACCTATGTTGTAAACTTTATGTTTTTAATAAAATGATCAAACGTGTATTTACAAAACGACACTTAGTTCGTCAACTGTAACCTTGTATGCAGATGCCATGATCTATAGCTGTAAATTACTCATTTTAAGTCCAAATAACAAACGGTTTTTTGATTTGAAAACTAGGCCAGGTGCTCTAACTTTTGTTCCTTAGAGTCCAAAACTCCAGAACTGAGTCAATTGACGGGAAAATAGCTCTCAACATGGGTGTGTCTGGGTATACTTAGAAAATTTCTGGGTAAAGTGCTGGTGGTTTATTAGTGAAAATAATAACTTTCGAAAAATCATAACTAATTCGTTATAAGGCCGATTTTCATGTTCTTTATATCCCCGAAAAGGTAAAAAGGTATACTAACATATTTTCAAAAGTTTGGCAAGTTTTGAAAAGGTATAAGGCTCGTTTTTGGCCAAGTAAATTCGTATATCAGCAAACAATTTCCGAAAAATGTATAAGTCTAGTAGCATTTTGTTTTTGGCATATCTCCTTCGTTATAAGTCCGTTTTTAGCGATTCAAAAGGCCATAGTTTCGTTTAAGAATGTATTTTCTATATCTTTGGTCCAAAATTTACCAAAACTCACTGAATTTTTCCAATTTTTAAAATAGGGACAGTAGGTTTACATATGATTCCAAAAATGATTTTA
>LBNU01027769.1:42049-70735 GCA_014162995.1 Artemisia annua | reverse complement strand
AAAGACTGGTGCGCGCAACTAAATATTACATAACACTTCGCGTCGGTTAAACACCCACAAACCAATGGTTTGGTTGAGCGCGCAAATCGTAGTTTGGGCGAAGGAATTAAAGCGCGCCTCGACAAACACAAAGGAAGATGGGTGGATGAATTGTCACACGTCTTGTGGGCGCACCGCACGACAATCAAAGTTAGCACTGGAGACACTCCCTTTTCTCTTGTCTATGGGACAGAAGCTGTCATACCAGCTGAAATTGGGATGCCAACTATTCATACTGCGGAAGTTAATGTCGCAACAAATGACGACGAACGGCGTATAAACTTGGACCTATTGGAAGAAAGGCGTGAACGCGCAGCTATATGTGAGGCAAAAGCTAAGTCAAAAATGAAGGGATACTACGATGCTAAAGTTCGAAGCACCTCATTCAGACCAGGCGACTTTGTATATCGCGCTAATGATGCAAGCCACGCAGAAGATACAGGAAAACTTGGACCAAAGTGGGAAGGACCCTATGAGGTCATTGAAGGACTAGGAAAAGGTGCGTACAAGCTGCGTGACATGGATGGCCGTGAGCTACAACGCACATGGAATATTTGCAATCTTAAGAGATTCTATCTTTAGGAAAGGTTATGGCCCCGCGCACGGACACCTCAGCACTTTAGTAAGTGCTCAATAAATATCCGTGTATTTACGTTTTGTTTTATCTAGGCAAATGTTTTTCTTTTCTCAAAAACTTGCAAGCATTAATTAAATGTCGCGGTTTCTAGCTAACTCCGCGACACACTTCACTTTGTTGATTACATATTATTTATGTCTCAATGTTGTTGTNCGCGCACGGACACCTCAGCACTTTAGTAAGTGCTCAATAAATATCCGTGTATTTACGTTTTGTTTTATCTAGGCAAATGTTTTTCTTTTCTCAAAAACTTGCAAGCATTAATTAAATGTCGCGGTTTCTAGCTAACTCCGCGACACACTTCACTTTGTTGATTACATATTATTTATGTCTCAATGTTGTTGTTATATTACCTTTTGCCTACATGGCGTGCATGCACTTATTAAAACTCACGATGGTAAAGGATGAGTAAACCTACTAAATAACTCGTTGAGTAAGAGGGTTGCAAACCCATCAACGTCGGATCACGCATCCTTGTTAAACACCTTACTCTCAAGACGTTGGAGTAAGTTTAATGTGCATCCCACGACGGATACGCAATAATGCACACTGTGCGCGTTTAACAAATTAGGAGTCAAGACTCTTGACTCCTTGATATGGTATTCGCAGTACGCTGCATGTCAACCCATACACTTGTGAAGTTTATATATATTCGCATATACATTAAGTCATGAACTTCATACACGATTATGTTATAAGTGATTATAGATTCCTGTAATCCTTTTTTAAGTACGTTTATATAGCAGTTTGATTCTTAGACATAACATATACGTCTTTTATGCAAAGACAGGTAACTAAGTACAAATATCATAATACAATATGCGTACAATCGCACTTTCAAAATAACATTTTATTATGGACTACGAGTTAATACAAAGAATAGATTCAACATGCACATGTGCAACAAAATGTTAATCTATTACAAAACATCACAAAGCCAAACAACTAAAAACTATGGGAACGTTTAAGCTCTGAGCTGCCAACCCGGTACGCAGCACTCCCAGCTTCCTCAAGCTTCTTCAAAGATCACTATCCTTGGGTGACACTGTCGCCACACTAACAGGTACTCCATCAGACCTTAGAATATATGCTGCACCAATACCACAAAGGATGACCTTCCCCTTCATACCCTCCTTCTTTGCAAGTCTCATAGCATGGGCCTCTAAGGATTACTTCAGTGGGATTTCCTTCTCAAGGGTAAAAGGATTTAGAATATCACGCGGACCCCCAAAGATAGGTACCTGCAGCTGCGACACATCTGGCTTCAGAAAATAATCAAGTTGTGCCTCAACGCCCTCTACTGTGTGCCTAGCCAAGGTTAACCCCTCCATGATAACACCTATTGGGTAGTCTTGGTCGCGTTCCAGTTGAGCAATGTGAGGAAGCTCTAAAAGCTTCATCTTCTCCATAGCAGCGACAAGCTCAGCATAGGCATCCCCGTTGTAACCTGGCACTTGGGCGATAGGCACTGTCAACATCTTGTTTTCATACAGCTCCTCTATAGCCTCCGCCTTGCCACGCGCCAATGCACATTGAACAACGTCCCCAAATGACTCTCTAACCTCTTGAGACTCTAGGGTACTCAAAGCAGCAAGGCGCATGCCATGGCTGATAAGCCACCTGCGCTCAGCAATGGATGACACCAGGTGTGGGTATAGCTCTTCATCGTACTCAATACTGAGCTTGCGCAGCTTAACCTCTTGCTTCTCCAACGCATTCTCCACAGCCTTGCGAAACTCCTCCAACCTAGAGAAGTGTTCATTCTTGTTTTTCTCCATGTACTTCAAGACCCAAAGACAAGTGGCCTTGTAATCTGTCAAAGCAGCACGCTCTTGGCTCACTTGGGCAAGTAATGACATCTTCTCCTCAGCAAGCTTCTGGGCATATGCATTTGTTGACTCTAACTCAGCCCGAACATCAACCAACTGCGCCTTCAGTAGTGCAATTTCCTCATCTTTCTGTGCACTACTGCTACCTTCACCAGCATAACTTGCTTTTAGCTGGGCAACTAATGTGGCCTGGTGCGCAGCGGCCAGACCCAGCTCCTCTATAAGATGGTCCATTGGCACATCCTCAAATGACTTTGGCCCAGTCTCTTGGCTCTTCTGCGAAAGATCCTCAATATGCAAGGGACTCGCCTTGGGTGGCGATTTCCCAGCATGCGCAGCAGCTTCAACACTGCACGCAAATAACAAGGGTTCAAGGTTATTGTATAGTATCAAAGGAGAAGATGAAATAAAGTTTTTAAAGACACAAGTTTCATTACTTACTTGGGGGGAGGAGTCTCAGTTGTATCCTTGGCAGCAACGGTGGGCAACGCATCCTCCTCTGATGACACATCTACGGTGATAACATGGCGCCTTATCTTGGATGTACCTGCGCCATCACCACCAGAAGCTTTCTTGCGCTTCACGCCTTGGCTAGCCTCTTCTGCCTCACTCTCAGCCCTAGTGATCCCAACACTCTCGGATGATTCAGTGCGCGATAGCTCTACCTCTGGGGATTCGTCCCTAGGATTCGGAACACTGCGCACTGGGGTCGCCTCTAAAGCTACGTGGGAGACATCCTCTAGCTCTTCCTGTGCGAACTCCATGGTGCGTCCCGCAGTAGACTCCAATATCGGCGCCTCACCTTCTCTTAAGGGGCGCACCCCTACGGTCACTTGTTTGGGCTTCGCCAAGCGCACTATGCTGAATAGATCCATCTCTGCACAACAAACAACAACCAAACACAAAGAGGGTTACATAAGCTACAACAGGAAAGAGCGCTTACACTAATAAGCGAAGGAGAAGGAAGGACAAGCACCCACCCCGGTTATCCTCGTCTAAAAAGATTGGCACTTCGTCAGGACCTTGGAAGTAATTGCGACTAATGCCCATGTGCACCAAAAACTCTTCTGGGTAGGCGTTGATCGGGATGCGATTGGCATTTATTGTTTGCGCATCATCTTTGCTATACGTCCCGGGGGTTGGGCGCTCATCCTTCAGTAACGACCCTTGGGTATAGAACTCGAAATCCCATGGAAACAATGTCCTATCAACCCAGAAGAACTTCTCCCTCCAATTCCTAAGCGCATCTAACTTTTCCGTATAGCATTGCAGCCGCCCTGCGCGCTTAGAAAAAGACACCCACCCGTTTGACCACGACGAGTGATAAAACGCGCGGAATAGATAGATCGTGGGGTTAATCGCCAACAAGCGACAATTTACTTCAAAGTTGGTTATTTTGGCTGCGCCTACGCAATGCAGTTGGGAGATATGGAGGCGATAATAGTTAAGAACATCGCACAAGAATAAAGAAATGGGCACACGCTGATTAGCAAATTCAAAAAAGCGTGTGTATACCCCTACTTTCCCTTCAGGGAAGTCCGCTATGGATGCAGTCGCCACCGGAACTACCGGGTGCAACGCGAGCGGGATATAATAATCCGAGGTGAACTCACGGAGTTTGTCCTCAGATATATCGGATGTTAAGTCGGTTAATTGAAGAACCATGATTAGAATTTGATGGGTTCTAAAGCGCACGCGCTATTACCTTAGAGATTGTTGATTTCTTGATTGCTGTTTGGAAGGTTTAACAATGGTGGCAATGAAGATTTTTTACTGTGATAGCCACAGTGAAATGGAGGCTACACTTTATATAAGGTTACACATACTCATGGATGATTGACACGTGTACCCCACTTGCTCTAATCGTGTGGCTGAGAGATCAAGAGGTGGGATACTTTTCACCCACCTCCCACGATTTACGAGGAATATTTGGGACTTATTTGGACTAGATTCATCGTATAACTTTTAGGCGGGAAACACTTGAATCTTCCCCGCTATGTATCCTGGGATATTTTCGCTACAATGGTTAGTCTAGCATTCGCGGTTTTACCTTTCGCATACTAGACTGGGGGGACATGATGACGTATAGTCCGTACTCGGGTCACGAGCCCGGTTAGTGGACGTTACTAATATCAAGCCCATCACGCGTGGGCTATCATGATAAAGGTTTGGGTTTACAAAGGCCCAAACTCTAATCTATTATATTCGGTCTTGATATGGGATCTCTTATTTATGGGATAAGGATTAATGGACCAAATAAGTCAGGATACGCCGAAGGGTAAGGAACACGAAACCAACAAAAATTTCGTGTGTATATAAAGGGCATCTCGGCTCTCATTAAGGTATCATCTCATAACCCTAACTCTTCACTAAAACCCTAAAACCGATTACTTACTCTCACGCCGGAGGATAATCGTGGGAGACAATCCCACGGTAAGCCTAACGGTGTTTTTTGCTCTCTTAGTGCGCAGGTCTCAGCATCAAGATCTAATTGATACGGGAATAGGAATCCAAACAAAGAACGCCCAACTTTTGTATCAACAAAAACCGTAAAATCTGATGACCAAACGAACCAGAACCCGAAAAACTCGAAACAACCGGTTTACTACGATTTGGTTTAGGTTTTTATTTCTTAATATCTGTGATACCCGAAACAGAACTGTATATCAATATATGCATTTATATAGTTTTTCAACCATAAATTCGAATATGGTACATGTATTAACTCGTTCTCGTTATTTATATTACAAAAAGATTTACTGTATTTTGTTTAACTTATGTTAGCATTTAGTAACTTATGAATATTTGAAGTTTAAAATCTAATGACTGTGTTAATTACACGATGTTTTTTGTGTGATGAGACAAAAAAAGTTTTATCATTACATAATTTATTTTACCATAAGAGAAAATTTTAAATGCATACTCCTATTTTGGTGTAGGGACAAATCCCCACCATCCATCTAGTTTGATATAATTGTGGGGATTAACCTAAGATTAAATATGAAAACCTAAGTCCATGTTTTTCCTCCATTTTTCTGTCTTTTTGTCTTTTTATTATTTATTTATTTATTTATTTTTTCACGCTTTTTTTTTGTTTCTTTTTTTATTTTTGTTTTTTTTTCCTAATTCAAGTTTTTTTTTTTATTTTTTTTTTATTTTTTTTTTCTAATTCATGTTTTTTTTTAATTCGCGTTTTTCCCCTTCTTCTTCACTTTCATATGTTTTTGTCTGTTTTCATATATTTTCATCCGTTTTCATACGTTTTTTTTACGTTTTCGTCTGTTTCCGTCCGTTTTCAAACGTTTTCGTCCGTTTTTATACGTTTTCGTCCGTTTTCGTACGTTTTTGTCTGTTTTAATATGTTTATATACGTTTTCGTTTGTTTTTCAGACGTTTTGTTCCATTTTTTATGTTTTCGCTCATTTTTAGACGTATTCGTCTATTTTCAAACGTTTTCGTCCGTTTTTATACATTTTCGTCCGTTTTCATCCATTTTCATACATTTTCATCTGTTTTCTAACGTTTTCGTTCATTTTCATACGTTTTCGTCCGTTTTCATCTATTTCTATTTTGTTTCATCATTTTTCATACGTTTTCGTCCGTTTTCAGACGTGTTTTTACGCTTTCGTACATTTTCGCCTGTTTTCTTACGTTTTCGTCCGTTTTCATCCGATTTCTTACGTTTTCGCCCATTTTCGTCCGTTTTCATAAGTTTTCGTCCAATTTTTTAAGTTTTCGTTCGTTTTAATACGTTTTTGTCCGTTTTCTTTCGTTTTCGTCCATTTTTCATACGTTTTTGTCCGTTTTCATACGTATTCGTCCGTTTTCTTACATTTTCGTCCATTTTCTTAATATCACAAGTGATTTCTGAATATCACAAGTGATATACAGTGATATCCAGAATATCACTTGTGATTTTCTGAATATCACTTGTGATATTCTTAATATCACTTGTGATTTTCTTATGTTTTCATCCGTTTTCATATGTATTCGTCCATTTTCATACGTATTAGTCTGTTTTTTTACGTTTTCGTCCATTTTTATACGTTTCTGAATATCACAATTGATATTCAGAATATCACTTGTGATTTTCTGAATATCAATGGTGATATTCTAAATATCACTTGTGATTTTCTGAATATCTATCACTTGTGATTTTCTGAATATCACTTGTGATTTTCATGTTACAAAACATTTGTTGAATCACCTGTCATATTCAGAAAATCACTTATAATATTCAGAATATCACTTGTGATATTCTGAATATCACAGAATATTACTTATGATATTCATAATATCATTTGTGGTACTCATAGTATCACTTGTGATATTCTGCATATCACAATAAATCACTTGTGATATTCAGAATATAACTTGTGATGTTTAGAATATCACAGAATATCACTTGTGATATTCAGAATATAACTTGTGATATTCAGAATATCACTTGTGATATTTAGAAACATATGAAAACGTCTGAAAATGGCAAAAAACTTTTAAAAACCATCGAAAACGAATGAAAAAACGGACGAAAACGTAAGAAAACGGACTAAAATGTATGAAAACGTATGAAAGTGTAAAACATGTATGAAAAGGACAAAAACGATTGAAAACTAGACGAAAACAAAAGAAAACGGATGAAAACGGACGAAAATGTATGAAAACGAACGAATATATATGAAAACGGACGAAAACGTATGAAAGCGTAAAAACACGTCTGAAAACGGACGAAGACGTATGAAAAATGGACGAATATTACTTATGATATCCAGAATATCATTTGTGGTACTCATAGTATCACTTGTGATATTCTGCATATCACAGAAAATCACTTGTGATATTCAGAATGTCACTTGTGATATTCTGAATATCACAGAATATCACTTGTGATATTCAGAATATAACTTGTGATGTTTTGAATATCACAGAATATAACTTGTGATATTCAGAATATCACTTGTGATATTTAGAAACATATGAAAACGTCTGAAAACGGCAAAAGAAACTTTTAAAAACCATCGAAAACGAATGAAAAAACGGACGAAAACGGACGAAAATGTATGAAAATGAAAGAAAACGTATGAAAGTGTAAAAACATGTATAAAAAGGACAAAAACATTTGAAAACTAGACGAAAACAAAAGAAAACGGACGAAGACGTATGAAAACGAACGAAAACGTAAGAAAACGAATGAATATTTATGAAAACGGACGAAAACTTATGAAAGCGTAATACACGTCTGAAGACGGACGAAGACGTATGAAAAATGGACGAATATTACTTATGATATCCAGAATATCATTTGTGGTACTCATAGTATCACTTGTGATATTCTGCATATCACAGAAAATCACTTGTGATATTCAGAACATAACTTGTGACATTCAAAATATCACTTGTGATATTTAGAAACATATGAAAACGTCTGAAAATGGCAAAAAAATATTTAAAAACGGATGAAAACAAATGAAAAAATGGACGAAAACATAAGAAAATGGATGAAAATGTATGAAAACGAAAGAAAACGTATGAAAGTGTAAAAACGTGTATGAAAAGGACAAAAACGTTTGAAAACTGGACGAAAACGAATGAAAACGGACGAAAACGTATGAAAGCGTAAAACACGTCTAAAAACGGACGAAGACGTATGAAAAATGGACGAATATTACTGATGATATCCAGAATATCATTTGTGGTACTCATAGTATCACTTGTGATATTTTGCATATCATAGAAAATCACTTGTGATATTCAGAATGAATATCTCACTTGTGATATTCTGAATATCACAGAATATCACTTGTGATATTCAGAATATAACTTGTGATGTTTAGAATATCACAGAATATCAATTGTGATATTCAGAATATAACTTGTGAAATTCAGAATATCACTTGTGATATTTAGAAACATATGAAAACGTCTGAAAATGGCAAAAAACATTTAAAAACGGACGAAAATGAATGAAAACGGAAGAAAACGTATGAAAGTGTAAAAACATGTATGAAAACGACAAAAGCGTTTGAAAACTGGTCGAAAACGAAAGAAAACGGACGAAAACGTATGAAAATGGATGAAAACGTAAGAAAACGAATGAATATGTATGAAAGCATATGAAAGCGTAAAAACACGTCTGAAAACGGACGAAGACGTATGAAAAGTGGACGAAAACGAAAGAAAACGGACGAAAACGTATTAAAACGAACGAAAACGTATGAAAACGGACGAAAACGAACGAAAATGTGAGAAAACAGATGAAAACGTATGAAAACAGACGTTAACGGGCGAAAACGCAAGAAAGCGGACGAAAAACGTATGGAAACGTATGAAAACGAACGAAAACGTAAAAAAACGGGCGAAAATATATGAAAACGGGCGAACACGTACGAAAACGAAAAAAAAAACGTGAACTAAAAAAAGTGAATTTAAAAAAAAGTGAACTAAAAGAAAAGTGAATTAAAAAAAAAAACAAAAAAACTACATGAATTGTAAGAACAACAAAAAAGAAAGGAAAAAAAAAAAAAAAAAAAAAAAAAAAAAAAACATCGACTTATGTTTCCTTATTTAATGTTAGGTTAATCCCGATCAATCTAGATGGATGGTGGATTTTTGTCCCTTGGTATGCACCAAAATTAGAGTATGCAAAATAAAGTGACTCTTTGGCATAATTAAGGTTTAGTAAAAACCCATTTTAGATTTGCAAATATTATTCCTTTTGAAAATCAAATTCCCTTGATTGAATGTGTAATGGTTCCCCATGACTTGAACCATGAATAACTGCATGAATTTTGGTTACTTGCAAACGGGTACCCGCTCCAAACCGCCCAATACCACTAATAAACCGTGACAAAAACCACATCAATAATAGCAAGTCTAAGTGTTATTCATGACCACTTAACTGAAAGAAAAATAAAAAAACCTAACATTATACATGTGTTATCAATATAATTGCACAAGTAAACCTTAAACGCATATGACTGCAAAAGTGTCTCTCGACTCTCTAGCATTGCGTAAATGAGCATATGTCTGAAAAAGAAAACTAGCATATCGTCTACAACGAGCATGGTGATCAATTTAGTCGTCTCTGAATGTGTTACAATATAATATGCAATTCTCAATTCAGCATTGAGATCTTTAATGTCAAAATAATAGAATTTTGAGTACACGTAAGAATTTCTTGCAATAAAGACTATAGGATTAATCAAGATACACTACCATTCTTACTTAACATGTGTTTACGACCACCAAAATTTTCCAATCGTGTAGAAAACGATTATCAAATGATGTATGGAAAACAGCATGATATCTTTGAAAAACAAACATCAATTAAGCACGATACAATATTAGTATTTCATTCTAGTCAATATTTTCGATATGGTTATTGGAAAGTATAACCCAAGTTAGCCAATCACTTTTCATGGCACGTAATGTACACAAGATATTTTTCAATGGTTAATTCTTATTTGAATGAATTAAGATTCTACAAATACTAGTGTAGAATAATCTAATCTTAATTGAATGACAAAGTATGATGATATCCCTTCTAACTTAAACACTAACCAAATTGGGTGTTTAAGTAAAAACTTATCAATCTCTCTGAGCGGGTTCACGAGCTAAGTTATATGGAGGAGTTAATGCTTTCTTGAATATGCATCATATAAATCGCAATAGATGAATATTTACTTTTTTGAAACATTTTCTTTTATAGTAAAAAACAAAGTGGATACCCGAGAGGTAATAGGGACATGTCAAACATTTAACTATATAGTATACTACTAACTAACATTAAATGTTTCTATTATTGGAATGTGTCCAACTACATTTTAGAGAACAATGTTGACAACTGTTTATCACTTTATACAAACTCTTGTACTTTTTTTGATAAGTGTTTTTCCACTTAACTTCTTAAGAAAGTTCCCACCTAAACTTCTTCTGATATTCACTCAAAATGTCCTTTGATATTGAGGATATCAAGGAGAGTTAATGAGGCATTATCACCTTTCTCGGCAGGGCCGTCCCATGGATTTTGGGGGCCCTGTGCCATAACAAAAAAATTCGAGCTTTGAAATAGTGTCTCCTAGATTTCGATGATGCGATACTTTAATACAATGTAAGGTTCGTGAATATAGAAGATTTCATTTGTGTATATATGAAAAGAAGTTTAAGAATATGGCAAAAGGTAAGGAAAAGGATTAAAAACAATACTGTCAAATTCGTGGACATACTCATATCATTGGGCAACTTTTGAGACTTTTTTTTAACTTTATACAAAGCATTGTGTTATTTTAGAACTAGTAGTAACTGAACATAAGTAAATTTTCTCAAACGAGGGTGTAAGTTGTCAATTCTATAAACTATTTTAACTTTATTGTAGATAAAACTCTTTGATTGGGGCAACAATGTAAAACCTACAAACATTAAGGGCTTTAATGGTACATGATCTAAAGTATCGTCATCTTCCTCCGTTTCACACCTGTGACTTAGTTTTCAACTTTTTCTTTGAAAAATCATTTAAAACAAATCAATACTAAATTTTTATTCGGTATACAATCCAAATGCTTTCATTTTAAAGCACTTAATCCTAACTTTTACACTAAAAACGAATTAAATCAGCATCTATGCAAAATTTTTTGGGGGCCTTAAAAAATGGAGGCCCTGTGCGGTCGCACACATTGCACATGCCAAAATCCGGCCATGTCTCTCGGTCACTCAATCATCTTCTTTTGGTTCAAGGACTCTACTTACTGAATAACGCATTAGTGACTAGAGAGACTTATTCTACGTCTCTGAAGAACTATGAAAATAATTCTCTTAATGTATTCATTCATGGACTAATTCCATACTTGAGTTATTTTATGTTTAAATGTTAATCAGAGTTATTTTATGTTTAAATCTTAATTAGAGAGGGCTCTTTAAGAAAAATAAAAATAAAAATAAAAATAATAAACTGTCAAAGATTTACAGTTTCTAGTTTTCTAAGCTGGACAAGGTTCAAGTGCACTCACTTTGTTGGATTCCATATCAAATCTTTAAATACAGGCTGTCAAACCAATCATACATACACATTCTTAACCACTCCATATATTTGACCTTTAATTGTAACCATTTTTTCAAACACATTTGCCTTGATTTAAGGGATCAGATCTTTCATACTTGAATCACTCAATCTACAAATATTACAACATTCATTGCATAATACACAAGTTGACTATTTTGTGGTTGAGTGTTGAGAAAACATTCATACTTATAACTTCAAATTTCATAGATGAGAAATGATACATAGGCCTAAAAATAGACCTAAAAATGAACCTAAACACATGTGGCATGATCCTGATGGGTTGTTAAATAAGTGGGTCCCTGTCTGCAGCCATCAGGATCATGCCACATGTTTTTAGGTCCACAATTAGGTCTATTTTTATGTCCATGTATCATTTCTCTTCATAGATTATATTCCTTAAAAAAACCTTTAAGGAATTGAATCACTCAAACTACCAAGCAGTGTCCAAGATTCAATGAACAATGCATAAGGCACTGTCTGTGGTTGGATGTTGNTAAAAATAGACCTAAAAATGAACCTAAACACATGTGGCATGATCCTGATGGGTTGTTAAATAAGTGGGTCCCTGTCTGCAGCCATCAGGATCATGCCACATGTTTTTAGGTCCACAATTAGGTCTATTTTTATGTCCATGTATCATTTCTCTTCATAGATTATATTCCTTAAAAAAACCTTTAAGGAATTGAATCACTCAAACTACCAAGCAGTGTCCAAGATTCAATGAACAATGCATAAGGCACTGTCTGTGGTTGGATGTTGAGATGAATAGCCATGTGATAATATTAAAGCGCACAAATTACGTTCCTAGCGAAATTGGACCTTCGTTTGTCCTAAACTTTACAGACAAGAAGCAAAAAACGAAACGGGTTATGAGTTACAAAGCTATTCATATTCTTACGACCTCCTAAATTAGTATGCAGGTAGCAAATTATTACGTAGTAATTTATTATCATAAAACGTACTACCTTGTAATCATACTATAATTCTTTTATTAGGTATTAATGGAATTTTGACACAAACGGGTTTAAATCAATCCATTATCTTACCCGCTCATGTAGCCTCTTATTGAAAATAATAGTCCAGTAGCACTTTGCCTGAAAAGAAATTCGCTGCTAATATCTTTTAACTCATTTCTCATTATTAGCTAAGGAACATGCAATTCAGCGAATCTTAGTCTACCCCAAACCTATTAAACATGTTGGTGCTTGAAAGCAGTGTTACATAACTACAACAATGAGCAAAGAAGTCCCACATAGAAAGCTATGATCATGAAACATACATAACAAGTTAACAACCTGTAAGCATGGCAATCTATGTACCATCCCACATGCAAATACATGTGCAATTATGGCATGCAGGTAAGCTTCTATGAAAAGGTCAAAGTCAACCTTTTGCTCAAATAAGTAACCAAAAACACACTTTATATTACTCGGTTGCCTAAATATGCGAATGGGTTACCTGTAGTATATTAGTTTGTCCAATTTGTGCGTTAACTTAAGCGTCCGAACCATCATTGCTTTCACCCTCTTTGTAAACCCTGCACGTATTAATATACACCTGAAAGTAAAAGAAAAAAAAGGTAAGCATATCAGTTGTTTGTGAGCTAATGATTGATTTTCCATAATCTAGAAAGAATGATCGGCTAGGACAAAAAGGGTAAAATGTATCCTGAAATTAGTATAAACAAGGCAATGAACATATCTAATCAAAGAACGGCTATAGACACACGTTAGATGCAAGAGACGTTTCAACTTTCAAGTTACAACTATAGGGGCCGGTGTGTGTCGGTCCAAAACCGGACCGGACTTGGTGCACCGGAACCGAAAACCAAGAATAGAAAAAGCTAGACCAAGGACCGGACCAAAAATGTGTTCGGCTCACTTAAGTCGGGTGGTATGTGACTTGCCTATCAACCAAGAGGTTGTGTATTTAAGTCTCACCAGAGACGTTTGTGTGATAGATTGTGAGATACATGATATACGAGTGCGAAAAAAAGTTGACGTTGTAAAATCAATAAAAGTCGCAAGTTAAAAATGTAACCGGCTGAGTTTCCATGTCAGATAATAAATTTCCACCTCAGTTATTTACTAGTTAAGGTAGTGGCAATGTTGCCTAACAAATACTACAAATAATTTGAAATTAGCCAATAGATCAATACAACACTTTTCATGCCTAACCATGCCTAACTACTTATTTTTAGTGGCAATGTGATGCCTAAACATGCCTAAACTTTTTATTTTTTTATTTTTAAAATTCATAATTATATTTAATCAATTTAATTAAAAACATCAAATTTCATTAATAATTCAAATAAAAGTTACATAATACTTAGGAAAATAAAAACAAAAATAAAAAAAAAATAAAAAATAAAAATAAAAATAGGAAATGACTAGTCATCGAGGTATGGTAAGTCTTGCGCCGCTATGTGCTCCGTAAGATCATATTGAAGACGGTTATGAATATCTTCGTCGAGTAACTCTTCTAGCACACTATCGTCATAAACTGTCGTGACCGGCTGATCCATTATATGAACCGGTGATATGGCCATACCTTCGTCTTTTAAAATCATATTCCCCAATATAATACACGTATAAACGATTTGTCGAATTTTTGCGACGGTCATAGCTCGTAGAGGACGTTGCAGAATAAACCATTTTGCCTTCAAACGACCAAAAGCTCGCTCGACATCTTTTCTTGCAGACTCTTGTAGCTTCTTGAATTTCTTTTCCTTCGGGTCAGTGGGATACGGATATGCTTTAACAAGAAATCCACAGTATCATACGCCTTCTGATTATCCACTTTAAAAGCACATCTAGATGGACCTCGATCAACATGATAATTATGCATAATCTCTTGAGTGAGTAAAATGTTATCCGAGATCCTCCTCCCCGGGATAAAAGCTGATTGATTTAGACTAACCAAAGATGTCAACACATGCTTGATACGATTAGCTATAATCTTACTAATACATTTAAATAAGACATTGCAGCAAGAAATAGGCCTATAATCAGTAACCCGAGTAGGAGACGTAACCTTAGGCAAAAGAGCAATAACCGTGTGATTAACTTCTTTTAAAACCCTAAAACACAATCAACAAAACGTATTACATGATGAGATCCGTTGTCCCTAAAGGCTAACTTTATGAGGGCAATTTTTCCCTTACATGATAAGAGCCGTTGATCCTAAAGACTCACTTGTTAAGAGAAATTATACCTTACTTGATGGGAACCGTTGTCCCTAAATGCTTGCTCACTTGATAAGAGCAATTGCCCTTTACATGATGATACCCGTTGTCCCTAATGCTTGCACACTTGATAAGAGCAATTGTCACTTATATGATGAGATCCGTTGTCCCTAAAGGCTAACTTTATGAGGGCAGTTTGTCCCTTACACGATAAGAGTCGTTGTCTCTAAAGGCTCTCTCTTTGAGAGTAGTTGTACCTTACTTGATGGGAACCGTTGTCCCTAAACGCTTGCTCACTTGATGAGAGCAATTGCCCTTTACATGATGATACCCGTTGTCCCTAATGCTTGCACACTTGATAAGAGCAATTGTCAATTACATGATGAGATCCGTTGTCCCTAAAGACTAAATTTATGAGGGCAATTAGTCCCTTACATGATAAGAGCCGTTGTCTCTAAAGGCTCACTTGTTGAGAGCAGTTGTACCTTACTTGATGGGAACCGATGTCCCTAAACGCTTGCTCACTTGATGAGAGCAATTGCACTTTACATGATGATAGCCGTTGTCCCTAATGCTTGCATACTTGATAAGAGCAATTGTGACTTACATGATGAGATTCGTTGTCCCTAAAGGCTAACTTTATGAGAGTAATTTTTCCCTTACATGATAAGAGCCGTTGTCCCTAAAGGCTCACTTGTTGAGAGCAATTGTACCTTACTTTATGGGAGCCGTTGTCCCTAAACGCTTGCTCACTTGATGAGAGCAATTGCCCTTTACATGATGATAGCCGTTGTCCCTAATGCTTGCACACTTGATAAGAGCAATTGTCACTTACATGATGAGATCCGTTGTCCCTAAAGGCTAACTTTATGAGGGCAATTTGTCCCTTACATGATAAGAGCCGTTGTCCCTAAAGGCTCACTTGTTGAGAGCAATTGTACCTTACTTTATGGGAGCCGTTGTCCCTAAACGCTTGCTCACTTGATGAGAGCAATTGCACTTTACATGATGATAGCCGTTGTCCCTAATGCTTGCATACTTGATAAGAGCAATTGTGACTTACATGATGAGATTCGTTGTCCCTAAAGGCTAACTTTATGAGAGTAATTTTTCCCTTACATGATAAGAGCCGTTGTCCCTAAAGGCTCACTTGTTGAGAGCAATTGTTCCTTACTTGATGGGAACCGTTGTTCCTAAACGCTTGCTCACTTGATGAGAGTAATTGCCCTTTACATGATGATAGCCGTTGTCCCTAATGCTTGTACACTTGATAAGAACAATTGTCACTTACATGATGAGATCCGTTGTCCCTAAATGCTAACTTTATGAGGGCAATTTTTCCCTTACACGATAAGAGCCGTTATACCTAAAGGCTCACTTGTTGAGAGCAATTGTACCTTACTTGATGGGAACTGTTGTTCCTAAACGCTTGCTCACTTGATGAGAGCAATTGCCCTCTACATGATGATAGTCATTGTCCCTAATGCTTGCACACTTGATAAGAGCAATTGTCACTTACATGATGAGATCCGTTGTCCCTAAAGGCTAACATTATGAGGGCAATTTGTCCCTTGCATGATAAGAGCCGTTTTCCCAAAAGGCTCACTTGTTCATAGCAATTGTACCTTACTTGATGGGAACCGTTGTCCCTAAACGCTTGCTCACTTGATAAGAGCAATTGCCCTTTACATGATGATACCCGTTGTCCCTAATGCTTGCACACTTGATAAGAGCAATTGTCACTTACATGATGAGATCCGTTGTCCCTAAAGGCTAACTTTATGAGGGCAGTTTGTCCCTTACACGATAAGAGCCGTTGTCTCTAAAGGCTCACTCTTTGAGAGTAGTTGTACCTTACTTGATGGGAACCGTTGTCCCTAAACGCTTGCTCACTTGATGAGAGCAATTGCCCTTTACATGATGATACCCGTTGTCCCTAATGCTTGCACACTTGATAAGAGCAATTGTCAATTACATGATGAGATCCGTTGTCTCTAAAGACTAACTTTATGAGGGCAATTAGTCCCTTACATGATAAGAGCCGTTGTCTCTAAAGGCTCACTTGTTGAGAGCAGTTGTACCTTACTTGATGGAAACCGATGTCCCTAAACGCTTGCTCACTTGATGAGAGCAATTGCCTTTACATGATGATAGCCGTTGTCCCTAATGCTTGCACACTTGATAAGAGCAATTTCCAATTACATAATAAGATATTTTTGGGTAATTACATAATGAGATATGTTCTCCCTAAAGGCTAAATTTATGAGGGATATTTGTCCCTTACATGATAAGAGCCGTTGTCCCTAAAGGCTAACTCGTTGAGAGTAATTACCCTTTACATGATGATACCCGTTGTTCCTAATGCTTGCACACTTGATAAGAGCAATTTTCACTTAGACGATGAGATCCGTTGTCCCTAAAGGCTAACTTTATAAGGGCAATTTTTTCCTAACATGATCAGAGCTGTTGTCCCTGAAGGCTCACTTGTTGAGAGCAATTGTACCTTACTTGCTGGGAACCGTTGTCCCTAAACGCTTGCTCACTTGATAAGAGCAATTGCCCTTTACATGATAATAGCCGTTGTCCCTAATGCTTGCACACTTGATAAGAGCAATTTTCAATTGCATAATGAGATCTGTTCTCCCTAAAGGGTAAATTTATGACGTAAATTTGTCCCTTACACGATAAGTGTCGTTTTCCCTAAAGGCTCACTTGTTGAGAGCAATTGTACCTTACATGATGGGAACTGTTGTCCCTAAACGCTTGCTCACTTGATGAGAGCAATTGCCCTTTACATGATGATAGCCGTTGTCCCTAATGCTTGCACACTTGATAAGAGCAATTGTCACTTACATGATGAGATCCGTTGTCCCTAAAGGCTAACTTTATGAGGGCAATTTGTCCCTTACATGATAAGAGCCGTTGTCCCTAAAGGCTAACTCGTTGAGAGTAATTACCCTTTACATGATGATACCCGTTGTTCCTAATGCTTGCACACTTGATAAGAGCAATTTTCACTTAGACGATGAGATCCGTTGTCCCTAAAGGCTAACTTTATAAGGGCAATTTTTTCCTAACATGATCAGAGCTGTTGTCCCTGAAGGCTCACTTGTTGAGAGCAATTGTACCTTACTTGCTGGGAACCGTTGTCCCTAAACGCTTGCTCACTTGATAAGAGCAATTGCCCTTTACATGATAATAGCCGTTGTCCCTAATGCTTGCACACTTGATAAGAGCAATTTTCAATTGCATAATGAGATCTGTTCTCCCTAAAGGGTAAATTTATGACGTAAATTTGTCCCTTACACGATAAGTGTCGTTTTCCCTAAAGGCTCACTTGTTGAGAGCAATTGTACCTTACATGATGGGAACTGTTGTCCCTAAACGCTTGCTCACTTGATGAGAGCAATTGCCCTTTACACGATGATAGCCGTTGTCCTAAATGCTTGCACACATGATAAGAGCAATTGTCACTTACATGATGAGATCCGTTGTCCCTAAAGGCTAACTTTATGAGGGCAATTTTTCCCTTACATGATAAGAGNATAATCAATACCTTCACAGATGAATGGAGGAAAATTAAAGATTTGGATGGATCTAAGAAAAACCGATTAGAATTGGTAGGAGTTTTTTGTCGCCTTTTAGTTGAGAGAACTTTTAGGGTTTTTTATATGTATATGACCATTAATCCTACATGATGAGGGATATTTGTCCCTTACATGATAAGAGCCGTTGTCCCTAAAGGCTCACTCGTTGAGAGTAATTACCCTTTACATGATGATACCCGTTGTTCCTAATGCTTGCACACTTGATAAGAGCAATTGTCACTTAGACGATGAGATCCGTTGTCCCTAAAGGCTAACTTTATAAGGGCAATTTTTTCCTAACATGATCAGAGCCGTTGTCCCTGAAGGCTCACTTGTTGAGAGCAATTGTACCTTACTTGCTGGGAACCGTTGTCCCTAAACGCTTGCTCACTTGATAAGAGCAATTGCCCTTTACATGATAATAGCCGTTGTCCCTAATGCTTGCACACTTGATAAGAGCAATTTTCAATTGCATAATGAGATCTGTTCTCCCTAAAGGGTAAAATTATGACGTAAATTTTTCCCTTACACGATAAGAGCCGTTTTTCCGAAAGGCTCACTTGTTAAGAGCAATTGTACCTTACATGATGGGAACTGTTGTCCCTAAACGCTTGCTCACTTGATGAGAGCAATTGCCCTTTACACGATGATAGCCGTTGTCCTAAATGCTTGCACACATGATAAGAGCAATTGTCACTTACATGATGAGATCCGTTGTCCCTAAAGGCTAACTTTATGAGGGCAATTTTTCCCTTACATGATAAGAGACGTTGTCCCTAAAGGCTCACTTGTTGAGAGCAACTATACCTTACTTGATGGGAACTGTTGTCCCTAAACGCTTGCTCACTTGATGAGAGCAATTGCCCTTTACATGATGATAGTCGTTGTCCCTAATGCTTGCACACATGATAAGAGCAATTGTCACTTACATGATGAGATCTGTTGTCCCTAAAGGCTAACATTATGAGGGCAATTTGTCCCTTGCATGATAAGAGCCGTTTTTCCTAAAGGCCCAGTTGTTGAGAGTAGTTGTACCTTACTTGTTGGGAACCGTTGTCCCTATACGCTTGCTCACTTGATGAGAGCAATTGCCCTTTACACGATGATAGCTGTTGTCCCTAATGCTTGCACACATGATAGGAGCAATTGTCACTTACATGATGAGATCCCTTGTCCCTAAAGGCTAACTATATGAGGGCAATTTTTCCCTTACATGATAAGAGACGTTGTCCCTAAAGGATCACTTATTGAGAGCAACTATACCTTACTTGATGGGAACTGTTGTCTCTAAACGCTTGCTCACTTGATGAGAGCAATTGCCCTTTACATAATGATAGCCGTTGTCCCTAATGCTTGCACACATGATAAGAGCAATTGTCACTTACATGTTGAGATCCGTTGTACCTAAAGGCTAACTTTATGAGGGCAATTTGTCCCTTACATGATAAGAACCGTTGTCCCTAAAGGCTCACTTTTTGAGAGCAATTGTACCTTACTTGATGGGAACCGTTGTCCCTAAACGCTTGCTCACTTGATGGGAGCAATTGCCCTTTACATGATGATAGCCGTTGTCCCTAATGCTTGGACACTTGATAAGAACAATTGTCACTTACATGATGAGATCTGTTGTCCCTAAAGGCAAACTTTATGAGGGCAATTTGTCCCTTACATGATAAGAGCCGTTGTCTCTAAAGGCTCACTTGTTGAGAGTAGTAGTACCTTACTTGATGGGAACCGTTGTCCCTAAACGCTTGCTCACTTGATGAGAGCAATTGCCCTTTACATGATGATACCGTTTTCCCTAATGCTTGCACACTTGATAAGAGCAATTGTCACTTACATGATGAGATCCGTTGTCCCTAAAGACTAACTTTATGAGGGCAATTAGTCCCTTACATGATAAGAGCCGTTGTCTCTAGAGGCTCACTTGTTGAGGGCAGTTGTACCTTACTTGATGGGAACCGATGTCCCTAAACGCTTGCTCACTTGATGAGAGCAATTGCCCTTTACATGATGATAGCCGTTGTCCCTAATTCTTGCACACTTAATAAGAGCAATTTTCAAATACATAATGAGATTTGTTCTCTCTAAAGGCTAAATTTCTGAGGGAAATTTGTCCCTTATATGATAAGAGCCGTTGTCCCTAAAGGCTCACTTGTTGAGAGCAATTGTACCTTACTTGATTGGAACCGTTGACCCTAAACGCTTGCTCACTTGATGAGAGCAATTGCCCTTTACATGATGATACCCGTTGTTCCTAATGCTTGCACACTTGATAAGAGCAATTGTCACTTAGATGATGAGATCCGTTGTCCCTAAAGGCTAACTTTATGAGGGCAATTTTTCCCTACCATGATCAGAGCCGTTGTCCCTAAAGGCTCACTTCTTGAGAGCAATTGTACCTTACTTGATGGGAACCGTGTTCCCTAAATGCTTACTCACTTGATGAGAGCAATTGCCCTTTACATGATGATAGCCGTTGTCCCTAATGCTTGCACACTTGATAAGAGCAATTGTCACTTACATGATGAGATCCATTGTCCCTAAAGGCTAACATTATGAGGGCAATTTGTCCCTTGAGCCGTTTTCCCTAAAGACTCACTTGTTGAGAGCAATTGTACCTTACTTGATGGGAACCGTTGTGCCTATACGCTTGCTCACTTGATGAGAGCAATTGCCCTTTACATGATGATAGTCGTTGTCCCTAATGATTGCACAGATGATAAGAACAATTGTCACTTACATGATGAGATCCGTTGTCCCTAAAGGCTAACTTTATGAGGGCAATTTTTCCCTTACATGATAAGAGACGTTGTCCCTAAAGGCTCACTTGTTGAGAGCAACTATACCTTACTTGATGGGAACTGTTGTCCCTAAACGCTTGCTCACTTGATGAGAGCAATTGCCCTTTACATGATGGTAGTCGTTGTCCTTAATGCTTGCACACATGATAAGAGCAATTGTCACTTACATGATGAGATCTGTTGTCCCTAAAGGCTAACATTATGAGGGCAATTTGTCCCTTGCATGATAAGAGCCGTTTTCCCTAAAGGCTCAGTTGTTGAGAGTAGTTGTACCTTACTTGATGGGAACCGTTGTCCCTATACGCTTGCTCACTTGATGAGAGCAATTGCCCTTTACACGATGATAGTTGTTGTCCCTAATGCTTGCACACATGATAAGAGCAATTGTCACTTACATGATGAGATCCCTTGTCCCTAAAGGCTAACTATATGAGGGCAATTTTTCCATTACATGATAAGAGACGTTGTCCCTAAAGGATCACTTATTGAGAGCAACTATACCTTACTTGATGGGAAATGTTGTCTCTAAAGGCTTGCTCACTTGATGAGAGCAATTTGTCACGACCCGCCTACTTGATATGGATTATGTTCGGGATTCCGGATTATTCCACACTTCTCTTGGAAGTTCATGGATAAGCTTGGAAGCCTTTGGAATATGTTAGAAGATGTTGGAAACTCTAGAAGCTTACTAGAACCTCTTAGAAGTCCTAGAAGCTTATGGAAATCATGGAAGCTTATAGAAATCCTAGAAGCTTCCATAGAAGTAGCTAGAATCTTGTACATAGTAGTATAAATAGAGGTGTAGTCTCATTTGTAGCATCATCCAACAAATCACTTGTAATCTCTCTTATGTAAAAGTTCTCTAAGTAATACAAAGCATTTTCCATATTCCACTTGTTCCCTTCTTCGAAGCTTTCTTTAGTTGCATACATCGTTGGGTATTCGAGTAAGGCTGAGCTTAGTCGAGACTAAGTGTCGCACGGGAGACCTTGTAGAGACAAGTCCGTGACAAGTGGTATCAGAGCCAAGGTTTGATTCGAGGCGATGGCCAACGTAACCGAGAAGATTGGTGCTAGTGGAAGTGCGATCATTGACGAGAGGCAAAGTCGAGATGAGAGGCGTCAAGACCCCAAGAAGAGAGGAACGTCCAAGGACGTAGTGTCGAGTTTGGAAACGAGATTGACGGGTGTTGAGACATCCGTGACGGAGTTGAAGGACCAAGTTGAGGGCTTGGAAGGGCTTAACTCTGAGTTTGCGAGCATGAAGGAAGACTTTAGGGAGGTCCTCAATGCTCTTAGCGGTGACATGAAGCGCGAAATCCATGACTTGAAGGAGATGCTCATGGATGAGGTCAAGAAGTTGCCAGACGAGTTTAGAGAAGAGATCTCCAACATTCGTAAGACCGTCGAAGACTNACGGGTTCATGACCCGGTGTAGACTATACGTCATCAAAGGTTGTTCGAGATTCCGGATTATTCTACACTTCTCTTAGGAAGATTATGGATAAGCTCGGAAGCCCTTAGAATTGGATGGAATATGTTAGATGCTCTAGAACCTCTTAGAAGTCCTAGAAGCTTATGGAAATCATGGAAGCTTATAGAAATCCTAAAAGCTTCCATAGAAGTAGCTAGAACCTTGTACATAGTAGTATAAATAGAGGTGTAGTCTCATTTGTAGGATCATCCAAGAAGTTCACTTGTAATCTCTCTTGTAAAGTTCTCTAAGTAATACAAAGTATTTTCATATTCCACTTGTTCCTTTCTTTGAAGCTTTCTTAGTTGCATACATCGTTGAGTATTCGAGTAAGGCTGAGCTTTGTCGAGACTAAGTGCCGCACGGGAGACCTTGTAGAGACAAGTCCGTGACAAGTGGTATCAGAGCCAGGTTTGATTCGAGGCGATGGCCAACGTAACCGAGAAGATTGTGCTAGTGGAGGTGCGATCATTGACGAGAGGCAAAGTCGAGACGAGAGGCGTCAAGACCCCAAGAAGAGAGGAACGTCCAAGGACGTAGTGTCGAGTTTGGATACGAGATTGACGGGTGTTGAGACATCCGTGACGGAGTTGAAGGACCAAGTTGAGGGCTTGGAAGGTCTTAACTCCGAGTTTGCGAGCATGAAGGAAGACTTTAGGGAGGTCCTCAATGCTCTTAGCGGTGACATGAAGCGCGAAATCCATGACTTGAAGGAGATGCTCATGGGTGAGGTCAAGAAGTTGCGAGACGAGTTTGGAGAAGAGATCTCCAACATTCGTAAGACCGTCGAAGACTTGCAAGCCGATGTGGTACTATGCAAGCGATCCATGGCTAATGGAGGTGGCGAAGCTAGCCATCATGCTCCAAAGATTGATGTTCCAAAACCATCACCGTTCGTGGGAAAGCGAGAAGCTAGGGCGGTTGATGATTTCTTGTGGGAGATGGAGCAATACTTGGAAGGTATCAAAATTACGGATGACGACTCCAAGATCAAGATGGCGACCCGATACTTGAAGGATACCGCGGCGTTATGGTGGAGACGTCGATATGGAGATATCGAGCGAGGTACGTGTGCTATCAGTACTTGGGCGGATTTTGTAGCGGAACTTAAGAAGCAATTCTATCCGGAGAATGCTAAGAACGAAGTAAAGAGTCGGCTTCGTAAACTTAAGCAATCCGGAACGATCCAGGCGTATGTTAAGGAATTTACCACACTTGTCTTGGAGATTCCGGATCTTTCCGACCAAGACTCTCTCTTCTATTTTCTTGATGGCTTACAAGGATGGGCTAAGACGGAGTTGGAAAGACGTGGAGTTCAAGACCTTGCTACGGCTATTGCTCATGCCGAGGCCTTGATTGACTTTAGTTCGAGAAAAGATTCGTCTAAGCCGAAGGATCGAAAGGCGAGTCATGAGAAAGGTGGGGGAGAGAAAGCCGCTCAAGCAAAGAATGATAATGCACGTAAGCCACCAACCGGAAAGGGCAAGGACTTGAAGACGAATTACAAGATGGGTGGATGCTTCATATGTGATGGACCTCATAGAGCTCGAGATTGCCCCAAGAAAGCAAGCCTCAACGGAATGATGGCTCATGAAGACGAAGGTACAAGCGAAGGTGGGTGCATGAGTACGATGAGGATCTTGAATGCAATCAAGGCCAAGACGGAGGTGCCAAAAGTTGTAGGAAATGGCTTACAATATGTTGAAGCATTCGTCAACGGGATAAAGGTACGTGCTCTAGTTGATTCCGGTGCCACTAATAATTTCGTGTCGATTGATGAAGCCAAGAGGCTAAGGATTACCGCTACGAAAGTTGGTGGAACGTTTAAGCCGGTAAACTCGAAGGCCAAGCCAATGGAAGGAGTGGCTAGAGATGTTCGGGTAAAGATTGGAGAATGGGAAGGGACGGTTGACTTGTCGGTGGTCCCGATGGATGATTTCGATGTGGTTCTTGGGTTAGAGTTTCTCGATAAGGTACGAGCTTTCCCTATGCCATTTGCTAATACTCTATGTATCCTAGATGGTGGAAAGACTTGCATGGTTAGCACGGAGCGAGATTCTAAGTGTGGAGTGAAGACCCTTTCGGCCATGCAATTCAAGAAAGGGTACAACAAGAGTGAACCTTGCTACTTGGCAGTGACAAGGCTTGAGACGGATGAGGAGTCGGGAAAAGTGAAGGTACCGAAGGAGATCGAGCGGGTACTTGATGAGTTCAAGGATGTGATGCCCAAGGAGTTGCCCAAGAAGCTACCACATAGGAGGGAGTTCGATCATGCCATCGAGTTGGAACCGGGTTCCAAACCACCCGCCAAAGCCCCTTACCGAATGCCACACCGGAGTTGGAGGAGTTGCGTAAACAACTCAAGGATCTATTGGATGCGGGCTACATTCGACCCTCGAAAGCCCCATATGGTACGCCGGTGCTATTTCAAAGGAAGAAGGATGGATCCTTGCGGATGTGCATAGACTACTGGGCACTTAACAAGGTAACGATCAAGAACAAATACCCTATTCCTCTCATTGCGGATTTGTTTGATCAACTTGGAAAGGCGAGATACTTCTCCAAGTTAGACTTGAGATCGGGGTACTACCAAGTGCGGATAGCGGAGGGAGACGAGGCTAAGACGACGTGTGTCACGAGGTATGGTTCTTACGAGTTCTTAGTCATGCCTTTTGGTTTAACGAATGCTCCCGCTACATTTTGCACCCTTATGAATAAGTTATTTCACCCGTTCCTTGATAAATTTGTGGTGGTATACTTGGACGATATTGTTGTTTATAGTCATACCTTGGAGGAGCATGTCTTGCATTTGAAACAGGTGTTCCAAGTGTTGCGGGACAACGAACTTTATGTGAAGTTGGAGAAGTGCTCCTTCGCCCAAGACGAAGTTGAGTTCTTGGGACACAAGATTAAAGACGGTGGATTGATGATGGACGGTGCAAAAGTAAAGGCTATCCAAGAGTGGGAAGCACCAACCAAGGTGACGGAGTTGAGATCTTTTCTTGGTTTGGTGAACTATTACCAAAGGTTCATCATGGGATACTCGGCAATAGCATCTCCATTGACGGACCTATTGAAGAAGAACAAAGCTTGGATATGGGACGATAAGTGTCAAGCGGCGTTCTAGAGTTTGAAGAAGGTGGTTATGGAGGAACCGGTGTTGAGACTACCGGATGTGACCATGCCTTTCGAGTTACATACGGATGCATCGGACTTTGCTATTGGAGGAGTTCTAATGCAAGACGGATACCCGATCGCATTCGAGAGTCGGAAGTTAAATGAGACGGAGAGGAAGTATACGGTGCAAGAGAAAGAGATGACGTCAATCATCCATTGCTTGCGGATTTGGAGGCATTATTTGTTGGGTTCGAAATTTGTGATCAAGACGGATAACGTTGCTACAAGTTACTTTCAAACCCAAAAGAAGTTAAGTCCCAAGCAAGCTCGTTGGCAAGACTTCCTAGCCGAGTTCGACTACCAATTGGAGTACAAGCCGGGGAAGGCTAATGTGGTAGCCGACGCGTTGAGTCGCAAGGCGGAGTTTGCGGCAATCACCCAAGCCCAATTCTTCCTCCAAGATCGAATCAAGGAAGGATTGGAACATGATCCTTTTGCCAAGAAGATTGTGGACTTAGCAAAAGAAGGAAAGACTCGGAGATTTTGGCTTAAGGGAGACATGTTGTTCACTAAAGGAGATCGGCTTTACGTGCCTAAGTGGGGTGATCTTAGACGGGTAATCTTGAAAGAGTGTCATGATTCGAAGTGGGCCGATCATCCGGGGATCAAGAGGACGTTGGCATTGGTCGAAGGCACTTATTATTGGCCAAGGATGGAGGACGATGTAGAGACATTTGTGCGGACGTGTCTTATTTGCCAACAAGACAAGATAGAGCAAAAGAAGTCTGGAGGCTTATTGGAACCTTTACCGACGCCCAAGGGACCATGAGAAAGCGTTTCCATGGACTTTATCACATGTTTGCCGAAGTCGGAAGGGAATGGGAGTATCATAGTAGTGGTCGATCGATTCTCGAAGTATGGAACTTTCATTGCCGCACCACCCGATGTTACCGCGGACGATACGGCTAAGCTCTTTTTCAAAANTAATGAGGTAGCCGACGCATTGAGTCGCAAAGCGGAGTTTGCGGCAATCACCCAAGCCCAATTCTTCCTACAAGATCGAATCAAGGAAGGATTGGAACATGATCCTTTTGCCAAGAAGATCGTGGCCTTAGCAAAAGAAGGAAAGACTCGGGAGATTTTGGCTTAAGGGAGACATGTTGTTCACCAAAGGAGATCGGCTTTATGTGCCTAAGTGGGGTGATCTTAGACGGGTAATCTTGAAAGAGTGTCATGATTCGAAGTGGGCCGGTCATCCGGGGATCAAGAGGACGTTGGCATTGGTCGAAGGCACTTATTATTGGCCAAGGATGGAGGACGATGTAAAGACATTCGTGCGGACGTGTCTTATTTGCCAACAAGACAAGATAGAGCAAAAGAAGTCCGAAGGCTTATTGGAACCTTTACCGACGCCCAAGGGACCATGGGAAAGCGTTTCCATGGACTTTATCACATGTTTGCCGAAGTCGGAAGGGAATGGGAGTATCATAGTGGTGGTCGATCGATTCTCGAATTATGGAACTTTCATTGCCGCACCACCCGATGTTACCGCGGACGATAGCTAAGCTCTTTTTCAAAAATGTGGTGAAGTATTGGGGAGTGCCACATGTGATTGTTAGTGATTGAGATCCAAGATTCACGGGACGCTTTTGGACGGAGTTTTTCAAGATCATGGGGACGGATTTGAACTTCTCTACGAGTTTTCATCCCCAAACGGACGGGCAAACGGAAAGGGTAAACGCACTATTGGAGCTCTATCTTCGGCACTATGTGAGTGCCAACCAACATGATTGGGCTAAACTTCTTGATGTTGCTCAATTCTCTTACAACATGCAACGGAGTGAAGCCACGGGGAAGAGTCCTTTTGAGTTGGTCATGGGGCGCCAACCATTGACTCCCAACGCCTTAGCCGCATCATACGAGGGGAGTAGCCCGGCCGCTTACAAGACAATGAAGGAATGGCATGAGCAAGCGGATTTGGCCCGGGCTTCGTTGAACAAAGCGGCTAAGAAGATGAAGAAGTGGGCGGATGAGAAAAGGATACACGTCGAGTTCGAGGTCGGAGACCAAGTGATGGTGAAGCTCTTGCCTCAACAATTCAAGTCATTGAGGAAGGTGCATAAGGGATTGATACGGAGGTATGAAGGCCCTTTCCCGGTGATTGGACGTGTTGGGAAAGTTTCTTATCGGCTTCAACTACCGCCCAAGTTGAAGATTCACCCGGTCTTCCACGTTAGCTTTCTCAAGCCTTATCATGGAGACGAGTAAGACCCGGAACAAGGGTGGTCCAAGCGGGCACCAACAGTGGTTGTTACTTCGTACGATTGAGAGGTTGAGGAGATCTTGTCGGATCGCACGATACGAAGACGAGGAGTGCCGAGCTACAAGGAGTACTTGATCAAGTAGCGTGGGTTGCCCGATAGTGAAGCGAGTTGGGAAGCTGAAGACTTATTGTGGCAATTTGCGGACAAGATCAAGAAGTATCATGAGGAAGGCACGACGAGGACGTCGCGAGCTTAGGTGGGGGAGGATGTCACGACCCGCCTACTCGATACGATAATTTCCAAGGTTGTTCGGGGTTCCGGATTATTCTACACTTCTCTTGGAAGATTATGGATAAGTGATGAGTATGTAAATACTCATCATTTTTCTATAACCTGAACTGCCAAAAACAGCCAAAAACACCAAATAATGCATCAAAATAATGGAAATATTCCAAAAGTGTGTTTTATAAGTCTTAGATGCAAAATGTTTGATTACAAATGAAAAACAAGCAAAGTTTGCACAATTGGCAGTTTCAGTCCCTCAACTTTCACAGATTGTCAAAACTAGTCCCTAAATAGTTCAAAATATGCAAAATATCATAAAAGGTCCTTGGGGATTCATAAGTTGTCAAAACAAACCCTTTGAATATCAAAAATCACAAATTTACAACTTTGGTCCCCCAAGTTTGAAAAA
>LBNU01027769.1:19761-32089 GCA_014162995.1 Artemisia annua | reverse complement strand
GCATGTTTTCCAGAATTCTTCTCAAAAGTACCTAAAATGACAAAAGGAACGATTTAGGGCAATATTTGATCACATTTACTCGAATTAGGGCTTAAATGACCCCTTAAAACGGGTACACTTTTCGTCTCATCACCTTGTTCAATCCCGACTTTTTTACATGTCGAGATATGAATCCACGCTTTAGCCAAAGCAACCTCTTCGGCCGACGTCCAAGGTTTTTTATCCGCTTTAGTCTTTGTTTTCCCTTTAACGACTTGAACATCTTCATCTAGTATAAAATTATAACGTTTAAAATTAGAACATATAAAATTATATCATATAAAGTCATAACGTATAAAATTAGAACATTTAAAATTAACAAATAAAATAATAACGTATAAAATTATAACAAATAAAATAATAACGTAACAAATTAAAAATTAATACCGAATTGAGTTTCGGGAACAAACTCAACATCATCATCATCATCATCGTCACATATAGAGGTAGTTCGTGTTCAACACTTGGTTCACGACGCGAAGGACCTTGTTCATGGTAGTCAAGAAACGGGTCGAACTCACTTGTCATTGCTACATTATATTGGCTTGGATTTATCGGTGGTGGAGGTTGGGTATAATATTGTTGTTGAAGGTATTGTGGATTCATCGGCGGTGGAGGTTGGGGATAGTAGGCCGATTGAGAATATTGTTGATTCATCTGTGGTGGTGGTGGTGGAACTTGCGGACGAAAGCCCCGACCCCGACCACGACCACGACCTCTTGTTGAAGCACCTTTTGATTTTCTTGGATCCATGGCTATACTTTTTGTAAGTTAAATTGAATTGGAAGTATATTTGAATTGGTAGTATATAAAACTTGTAATGTTAAAGTAGTATATATAGGAATTTTTTTTTCTAGTGCCCAACGTTCAAAAACATCCTCCCAACGGTCATATTTTGCAACGTTCTTCTCCATACCTCCGAGGCATCAATTGCCGCTGAATGATACCGCTAGCCCATACCGTTAGGGTGGCGGCGGTGTTCACCGCCGGTATGGGCATACCGCCAGCCCATACCTCCCCCATTGCCACCACCCTAAGTTAAGGTCCTTAACTCACCTTTAAATCAAATATTTTCAAATTCAACCCTAAACTAAAACTAATATTTCATTTAATAACTAACATAAACATTTATAAAACACAAATTACATTAACTAGTATACTTAAACACAAATTTCATTAAACATGAATTGCATTAAACATGAAAATACATTAAACATCTAAATGAAACTTCCCATATTTTCACGTGTGGTTCATTTTGAGAAACACGTTCATTTGGAATAGAAGGAATGTTTAACGGTGTTTTATGTTTTGTATTTCCGTATCGTGTTTATGTTTTCCCGTATCGTGTTTATGTTTTCCGTATTGCTTCTGTTGTACTGAATTATGAATTATTAAAAAGTTAAATATTGAAATCCCGCTACCATTTGAATTTGAATTTCAATTTTGAAATCCCGATTGTCTTTTTGAATTTGAAATTTAAATATACCCCGCTCATTTATTAATTTAAATTTCAAATTTGAACTTGAATTTTAAATTTGAAATCCAAAATCCCGCTCCTGTTGATTCAGCCATCTATAAATAACATACCATAGTCCAGTTTTGTTCACACACTTCTACATCTAAACATTTTACAAAAGATCACACATATGGCTAATTTATGGTGGAGAGATGAAGAAAAATTGTTGGCTGAAGTTTGGTATGAAGTTTCCCAAGAAGTACACGGCCAGAGAGATCACACCTTTTGGACTCGAGTTGTAGAAATGTTCAACAATCAGACTGAGGCTGACAATCGTAACAAACATATGCTTGTTGGTAAATGGAAAACACTTAACTTGGAATGTAAAAGATTCAACGCTATTTACGGGGAGGTGTTTATGAACAGGGAGGTAAATTCCAATGATCGTTTCGACAATGCAAAGACCATTTATGAGCAACGCTATGGTGGGAGAAGCTTCAGATACGTTCACGTTTGGGATGTTTTGAAAAACCAACCCATATGGCTATAGTATAGTTAACGGTGTTGTATGATTTAGCATCTTTTTTAATATATTGTAATGTTACTTTATGTTTGAATTTGAATAAAAGCTTCATGACCATCGTTTGATGATTTATGTATTCGTATTGTTTTGTATTCGATAATGAATTTTAAGTTATGGTTTGATTTTTAAATCATAGGAGGTGTTTTGTAATTTTTGCATTTTGGAATTCAAAAAAGTATAAAAGATTACAAGGGCCAAAAGTGCAATTTTTTTTTAATACATACACAGCATAACGCTGCGTTAAGAGGAAGTCGCACCACGTTAACGTGGTTTTAACCTTCAATCCCGGTAAGGCTTAACGCACCTTAACTCGGGTGCGTTATGTTATAACGCAGGGGGGCGGGCACCTTACCGAGTGCTCTTATAAGCTATAATTTTCGTGTTTATTTTAAGACTTTTGGACTTATATAAGTTTAATAAAATATAAGTCGAAATCAAATAAACTCATAAGCCCACATATAAGCTTAAACAAACACCCTTTTAAAGCATCTATAATGCATACATAGTTTACTACACTATCAAGTTAGCATGTCACATTTTTATACAAACTCTCATAATGCATTGATTACACATTTTAATGCATTTTCACATCACCGTAACGTTAGTCATTTGTTAAGATCACATTATAATATGGAAATAAGGACGAATTACGTAGAAATTTAAATAATGATAATATTTCACATGTAGTGATCTGATAAAGTAAATGTTGAAATCTTTGAGCAAACTTATAATGAAAAGATAGAAGTTTTCATCGAGGTGAAACTTCTATAAGTTTAATGAAACTTAGCAAAGAATAAACTTCTCAATGAAGGACAACATATATATATATATATATATATATATATATAGTTGTCTCAATACTAATTTTTCCAATTGTAGGTGATTGAGTAAACTTGATATTCAATTGAATATGATGTGTGTATCAGAAGTTTGATTGAAAAATGTCATGGTGTTCACTTGGCACGACAAGTCAGTGGTTGAATATGACACTCCTCTACAGTATGTAACTGCTATATTTAACAAATGATAGTATTTCACTTATATTATATTGATAGACAGGGCCGTTCCGGGGATTCACTTATATTATATTGATAGACAGGGCCGTTCCGGGGATTTTGGGTGCCCTGTGCCGTAACTAAAAAAGGCCCCCTTATAGAAAAATATGCGAGTAAAACAACCATTATCGATGCTAAAAATAAAGTTACAAATATCCAAATATACTAATCGATGCTAAAAGAGTTATAAATATTGAAAAATACTATTACGAAGACTATTTTATTGTGAAAATAGAGCAATTCTTCTAGAGAATAAATTCTAAATATTAGTCCCACAATAACTCGACATATGCATCTGTTATAATCCTTCTATTGGGCTTTAAGTCAAGCATGTCCAATGTATATACCAGTTAGGTTTTTTACAATTTTGGTGCTCCTCCAAATAATGGGCCCTGGGCAGTGGCCCATGTTACCCTTGCTTATCTCCGGCCCTGTTGATTGATGGAAAAGAATAATAAATTAAATATTCATAAAAAAATCTAGTACCGGAGTATTTTGATTGTGTGTTAAGAGAGACACGAATATTAAATTCATGGATGGCATGGACCTGTTATAAGGCGTTGGTTGAGTGAATAATAAAAGTGGAATGTGAATGTTCTTACCTTTGAATAATAACCTCCTCGTAATTTTACTTCTTTCAACCAACTTTATATACAAATATTGATGGATGGACTCGTTTACTATTGAAGAAGCTTGAGCTCGGGCTCGGCTCATCTGATATTAGAAAAGCTCGAGCTCGACTCTTTTATTATTGGAGAAGCTCGAGCTCTTCTCGCTTAATTTTGGAAAAGCTCGAGCTCAGCTCATTTTGAGCTTTTTTTGTAAAGCTAAATCTCGACTCGTGAGTTATTTTTAAAGCTCAAGTTCGAGTCGGGCTCGATTTATATATAGTAATATTTTTTTATTTTACTTCCTTAAAAGTTGAAATATAAAAAAATTAAAAAAAAAAAAAACAAAAAAAAAAAGTTTGGAAAAGAATTCTAAATATGTATTTGATAAAGAAGAACCTTGTTTAGTCAAAAACTATACGATATATTTAAACTTTTTATATTTATATATGTCGTATATGTAAAAACTCGTTCAAGTTCGCAAGCTTAGAAATGCTTAATATCTAAAGCTCAGGCTCGAGTTTGTTTATTTAACATGCTTTATGTTAAGGTCGAGTCAAGTTTTTAACGAGTTGGGCTTGAGTGCATTTATTGTACATGCTTTATGTTAAGCTCGAGTGGTGTTTTTAACGACTTGAGCTCCAGTAGCTCACGAGCAGCTGGGCTTGTTCATACACCTACTTCTTGATACAACTTCTTTATGCATAAAAGCTTTTTACACAGAACATAATGAAAAATCTTTTTATCAGACTTTTTCTAAAAAATGTTTTTGACAAACCTTTAGCTCCAATGAAGAAATAAATAAATTAATCATATAAAATTGATTAAACCTACTTGGACATAGCCCTATGTTATGTGCTTAACAAAACAAACTTCTCAGCATAAGCTACTTCAAGTAGTACATAGAATTATAAATAATTAAATAGGCATAACATGTTAAGAAATAATTATAATTTATAACATTTAGAATGCACAAACTATTACAAAGAATGTGTAAACAAAACGGTAAATGTAGTTAAATCAACCCAAGATTCTGTTTTGGAACATAAAATACGCTTAGGATGCTTAAGAACGAAATTCGTGTTCTTAAGCAGCTCTGAGAAAGGTGAGGTTAACATTTCTCAATTGCAATTTGACTCCCCGAATTTCCCATTGCAGATTGTCATTTAAATCATATTGTTTTATCAAAGAGATGCGTAATTTATAGTCTAATGAAATGAGCAATAAATTCCAAGTAATCTTACAGAAGATCTTTCGTAAGATCTCATGTAAGGAAGGAAATTATACATCTTAACATTTTGAGTGATGTCCACCACTCTCAGGTTCGCCTGTTGCGCCACCTTAAGGAAATAATTATATGTGTCAATATTCCGAACCACAGAAGCGAGATATGCCACGGGTTTTGTCATTGATGCAAGAACAAACTCTTCGTATTCGCTCTTAAGGATACTACTATCTACAGAACAGTCTTGACCATTGCTGGAATTAGGGGAGTTTGACTTTTCCTTGGTCAAAAGGGTGGCAATAACACGAACTAGGTGTGGAATGCATTGAGGATCATAGATCACGTCCGCACCCAACCTGTGCAGATTGATAAAAGAATATAAAGAATACTAGAATAGAGAGGGGATGCACAAGTACATTAAACATATAAGAAGTGCTTACACTATGTCTGGCATCAGAGCTTGAAGATCTCTCTCAAGTGCAGATTCCCACGGTAGATGTAAGCATTCAACCTATAGTTAAAAAAACGAAGTCAGATGTACACATGCCACATGACTCCTTTTCTACAAGACGTTAACACAGATGCATGATGTATCTCTTATGGGTCTTGACTTGATCAATATGAATTGATAATTGATTCACATGCCTTAGAGTTAAGATTAAGTCAATGTTGCAGTAGAAAAGAAAACCTTTCGCTTAGATATAAAAAAAGATGTCCCCTTGAGAAAAAGAAAGCGATGGCATGAAGGTCAGAATGAGGACATAGTTTGGATTTCAATGTCAAAATATGCAAGTTACTTTTATCACTAATTTGACTTCTATTCCAGCATTTATATTAGTGGTACAGCAGAAAAAAGATAAGACATCACTGATGCAACTCACCCCGAGGGTACTTGTGTGGTTTAGCTCCAAATTTATCTTCAAATTTGCTAAAGTTGATAGGTCACCGTCACTTAGAACCACCTGAATCACATTGGTTAAAATAGCAATAACAAGGTATGTGATGAAACTACATAATGAATGTATCGTATACCAATAATCCAATGTGTAAATAAGAAAAAGAGATCTACCTTTGAAGGTTTCACGTGTGCCAGACATATGCCAACCAATCCAACACCTGATCCAAGCTGCTTTCATAATCAAGACAAACACACATAAATCACCGTAAGTAATCAATGGCAATTAAAGATGTGCAGTTGGCAGTGGGCTCTATAGACGTAAAAGAACATAAATACCTGCTACAACCTACGATTTTCGATATCGTTTTTTATTTTTACATTTCTATATTAAGCCACATGTACTGTAGGGTGTATAATATTACGTTAACTAGTCTAGGTTGTATATGTAGCAGAAACAAGAATTAACACATCCTTCAAATTTTTTATTTTTTTTATTTTGAAATATGGATAGCATTCGGAGACATATCTTACCTCGAAACATGACTTCAATGAGAATAGTTCAGGGCAAGAAAGTATAAACTCTGATAAGAAGAGGCCTGAGGGCCATAGAGAGCAACTGAGCACACCATGCCACTCATTAAATATTTTGTTAGTTATAGATGTAAATTGCGATATAAAGCATATTAAAATCCGGAAAACTACAGAATACATACATTAATCACAAATTGTCTTAGTTTCTTTTAAAGCATACAAGGCAAGTATAAAGATTAACAAGCTCATTGATATTAGAAACAATATGTACTTACCCCGTATCTCCTTCAAGCATGTTAAGTGAACAACTAAGTGGCACTACCAATTTCCTTGGACTCTGGCAAACTCGGGCTTCAACATGATCTTCTTAAGAAACAAAGATGCAAGATATATTACAAATGGAAAATAAAGAATTGATGTATTATTATTGATATACACTTACCCATCGGGTACAGAAATGAAATTTCTTTAGTGATCCTGGAGTCTTCCTTTGCTAAGCCATCATCCTTTTACACAGAACATAGCATTTTTTCATGAACTTCTTTTTTCAATTTTCTGTAACAGAAGTAAACTGGAAGCCAATAATAGCATGCGTGCACCTTCAATGTAGTCATGTAAATTGATAATTGTTCATAAAGTTCATCAATAACAACAGCGCCTGCAGATTCGATTTCAAGAATAACCTTTTTGAGGAAAGACTTTACGTAAGGTGTGTGACCTTTTCCATTCTGCAACATGACATTAAAACAAATTCATATAATTACTAAATCATATTATAAGGTAGTTAGTCCTTCAATGATGTAATATTTCTGCGTTCCTTGCTCATTAAAAAAATTATATATTTATATGTACTTGCATAATATCATAAAAACAGTAAGCTTGAATTTTATAGTTTGGGGGCTATTCATACAGAGTAAGTTGTTTTCCAGTAATAGATATCTACCGTCAAGAAGACAGCTTATTCCTTATACACTATTACTTCACCTTGTCTCATTCAAACGAGATTCGACACTGCTAATTACTGTAAAATAGTTAATAGTTAATTCACATGCTACATATGAAACCAAGTCCAAGCAGAAGCAATGAACCAACAGTAATGAAATACCCCAATAACAGCAATAACATAGGCAAATAGTAGCAGAGTAACAACCATAATAGACCTGGAGAGTAGTATCTAAAACCGCAGTAACTTAAATCCATAACATTAGTAGTTTATAGAAATAGTAAAGGAGAGAGTGAGGAGGGCGTCCTTTAAGATTTCCAGAGCCTACGGGCAGGCACTTCAAGAATGTATATAGTTCACAAGATGCAAGCAGAAGAAAAACAACCCCCCATGTGTTTGCAATGCAGATGGCAACAAAAGCAAATGAGAGGTTGTAGGGTTTTCGGTCAGCCTTAAATATAATACAGACAAGGTATTACATATCACCCGAACCCCCATTGTCTACTCACGATCAACATCACAAACGCACAAAACCGTGTGTATGAATTTTAAACCATATGCGTTTCACTAATTCAACCTACGAACAATTGGTCTCGTTATTAGGTCCCAGACCATCAACGGCGAGCTTCTACTACCTCTTGTTGTAAACCAACGCGTTCAAAAACATTGGCTCAAGCAATAGGCACTTTAAGTTCTGATAGCCAGGGGCGGACCCAAGTGTTGAGTTTGGGGGTGGGCGGTGCCCTCCACGATTCGCCGAAAATATCAGATTTTAGTGTAAAAAAAAAAAAAAAAAAATTTGGACCATTTTATTAAAGTGCACCCCCAAAAAAATCAATTACCCCCCACCTTGAAGCAATAATGTAAAAACCTTAGTTTTTAGTGTAAAAAAAAAATAAATTATGACCTTTTTATTAAGTGCATCACGAATTTTATCAAAAAAAAAAAAATTTTTGCCCGCCTTCTAAAATCCTGGGTCCGCCACTTCTGATAGCAAATGTGTGAGATGCAAAGTACAAGGTTTTGTCTACGGCCACGACGGAGCTTGAGCAATGTTTATTGTGAGGGACCAGAATTAGTGTGTAACAATTTTGAGGTGGCCAAACCTATAATTTATACTTAATTCTTTGGAAAAAGTATTACAAAACTATAAAGATTAAAAGCGTTAGTGGTCCTAGCTTTGTGTGTGTGTGTGTGTGTGGGGGGGGGGGGGGGGGCACATCCCCCTCTTGCCCTATATAAGCTTCGTCCCTGCGACTACGACACCGTTTTCATGATTGTGGACGTGAGTGGCGCATGTAGGTGCCCTCTCCATTTCGTACCTTTGCTATTGGAGCTTTAGAAGCCTGCCAATCTATTTTTAACTCATTTGCTCAGAAGACTGCTAATGCAGCTGCCACCTGGGCTACATTGGTCACATGATGTTGACCTAGTAGAAAGAAGGGATCAATTGGTGTCATGAATCCGTACACCAGATACTGGGAAAAAATTCACTCATGATCTTGTGAGTCTGCTTGTCGATCATGATCAACTAATGAGATTCGATTGATCTTGTGATCATTTCTAATATCTATAATATATAGTTAGGGCATCTGAGAACCCTATTATAATATACACAGAGAAATCACAAACAATCCTGTTTGCCTCCGCCTACTACAACCTCTCGTCTTGTTTATGTCTTCTTAAGTGTAGCAAATACATTAAGACAGATTGTTGTTTTCTACTATTTGCATCCTTGAGTTGCAGAGTTGTATCTAATCATGCTGCGCACGGTTATAGGCTCTACGGCTCTAGTAATGTCACAGAGTGTTGTTCATACTTAACATAACAGGGATTTCTTTCTCATGCACTTCTTATGATCTATAATATATACTATTACTTTCTAGTTGTTCGTGTCCAGGTTTCCTGCAGTTGTTTTGATGTTCTTCACTTTTTTTATTGTCGTGTCTCAACAAATAAGTGCTGACGGTTGAATGTTAAAGTAAATGTGGTATTTCATTGTTATTGGTCCATTGCTTTTGCTAAAACAATGTTTTGTGTTTAGCATGTGAAAGTGCAAGAGGGTATTCCGCAACAATGTTCCTATATTATTAGAATCAAACCCCACATCAAATGTACTATAAGAATCAGCCATAAACTCTTGTCTCATCTATCCACATTAGCAACCTAATCTATTTTGTCCCTTCAATAAACATCATAACGTATAGTCTTCGAGCTCCAATTCTTAGAATTTTGCTACTTATCCTAGTTTATCCAGATTAGTTTCTCGGTGCACACTCATTGTATCAAAGTATCCGCACTTCTTATTCCGAAAACAATAAAAATATACAAAGCTGTTTCTTTCAAGAACTGCACTATATGATAAGCTTGTAAAACACCTTCATTTCTCACTCGATCATAAATTCTTATTCGAAAGTCACACAATCTACTACCTAATTATAATATCGCTTTCATTTACATTCTAAAAGCTCAAACCTTTGACATAACATACAATCCTATTAACCTAAACCTAAACCTAAACCAGTGAGATTCATCTCTACGCGTGTTTAACAATTTCAACAATTAATCCAACATACTAAACCCTAAAATAAACTATAAATCATAAAACTGCAAACGAAAGGAAAACGAACTGACTGATGATTTGCTAATGCATTTGTCCCAAATGAAGTTCTGAACATTCTCAGTTATAGCACCTCCACCACACTCCCTATATATAGTTTCATTAAATTAATAATAAATATCATATGTTATAAACATATTATGAAGAAAAATAAATGGAGCTTAATGGGTTTATTACTTGGAAATGGAGATTAAGGAATCAGATGGTTCCATAGCTAAAAATGCTGAAAGAAGGTGGAGCCATGGAGGATGGATGACGTCACTCTTACCACTTCTTGCTTCGTTGACCATCATCGGATGCTGTGTAGGGTTTAGGGGTTTATTTGTTCTCAAACTAGTTACACCAGTTTGACCAAGGTGTGTTTGGAAGCTTGTTTATGATAAAAAGGTTTATGTTTATCAAATAAAAATGAAATTTCATTTATTGGTACAACAGTTATCAATAATTACAGTAACAACTACTAAAAAATATAAAGACTTTTGTCTAAGTTAATATTATATGTTTATCATATAATTATGAACGTAGTTTTTATCTCGTGCACGCATAGAGTGTAGTATTTTGTAAATTTGTATCACTGTCATTCGTTTTTTGTTGAATAATAGCATATTAAATCGTATTTCTCGTTTTTGTGGGTACTTGGGCTCCATTTTTTATGATAACATTTTATTTGGATATGTTTTAGAGTAAATTACATTGTTCATCCCTATACTTTCTCCAGATTTCACACGACATCCAAAAACGCGGATATTTTCCTTTCCAAACTCAAGTTTTTATTACGCCGCTAGTCCAAAATCCTGACGGTCGTTAAATATCCAGTTAAGTTGGTCCTCATGTGCATGTCACGCGAGGGTAGTTTCGTCCGAGCACTATTTTCTACTTTTTCCCAGCTACTACCTGACGAGTTGTCCTTTCACTGTTCATCTTGTCCTTTCACTGTTCACGCCCTATATCCCCGTTTTCCAACACAATTTCACATCATTTCTCTCACAAAATTCATCTCACAACTTCTCTCAAATGCACACAGTAAACCCCAATATTTTTCCTAATAATTTTTGTTCATAAAGTTCTTATGCTTGTTTAACAAAATGGGTACTATTAAATGGAGGATAATGGGTGACGATCAAGAATATCATAATGATGAAGACATTGATGAGACGAAAAGTGTTACGCTTTTAGGGGGTCATTTAAGCCCTAATTCGTATAAATTTGATCAAATATTGCCCTAAATCGTTCCTTTTGTCATTTTAGGTACTTTTGAGAGGAATTCTGGAAAACATGCATATTCGGATGTTTTTGGAGCATAAAAGTGAAGAAAACGACAAAGTCTCAAAAGATGAAGATTTACAACCTGACGGCGTCAGAAGTCACAAGGTGACGCCGTCAGAAAGCCTTGACAAAAGAGTGGAATCTAATTTTCAAATGACGGGCCAGAAAGATTTTGGATTTAACACCTGACGCCGTCAGGTGTAGGAAAAGTAGGCCGTCAGGAGTAAAGTTAAAGAGTGACGGCCAGAAGGATTTATAAGTTGACGGCGTCAGAAGTGGCTCTAGGCATTCCGAGAAACCTAATGGCGGCGAGCTGACGGCGTCAGACCTATAACCTGACGCCGTCAGAGTGTAAAATCTATATATAGTTTTCTAATTTTCCATTCTTAAGTGTGGAACTTTGTGGAGAACTTTTAGGGCAAACCCTAAAGACGAATTTTCTGTGACTTTTAGGGTTTCCAAACCTTGGAACCCTAGTGCTTAATTAAAGATAAGTCTTCACTTTAATTCAATCAATATGTCTATGTGTTGGTTGTCTATCTATCTTGCTTATCTTTCAATTAACATGAGTAGCTAAATTCTCTAGTGTTTGTTAGATCTAATGAAACTAACTATTAATTATTGGTTAATTGGTATGTGTTGTTGTTTGTTGGGATGATTGTTTCATCGATGTTAGGCTCAAAGAACTGGCCAACCTCCTTTATGGTTACGTGCTTGAAGTCTTGGGAAACATGTAGTCGAGGCATACTAGGCTATTAAGGTAGTATTTAACGCATGAGCCACTGTTACAACCCTATGGTTGTGCGTGCATGGCATAGGGCGAGATAAGAGCTCATGAATTGGAGAGATATGTATGCCACTCATGAGTTATTAGGAATACACCCTTCATCCACACAAGTAACATACATATCAATTAACCGTAAAAGATAGTTAGGGAGTATGAAATCTAAGTAAACACAATTTTCTCCATATTGTTTTCACAACCACAATAGTTTAGATATTTATTTTATTTTAATTTGACAAAAGTAGTAAACTTGGGTTAGTTGACTAGCAACTAATTCCGCCCTTCTTCCCAAAAACGAGATTTTAAATTGCCTTTCAACA
>LBNU01027769.1:7864-19708 GCA_014162995.1 Artemisia annua | reverse complement strand
CAACTAATTCCGCCCTTCTTCCAAAAACCGAGATTTTAATTGCTTTCAAAAAAATATAAAAATACAAAAAGAATCTTCCTTCCACCCTTAGACCTATTAGAGTAGCTTTTCTATCCTAACGAACACTATTCCCTGTGAGAGAACGGTCAATCCCCCGTACTTACCACTATCCTATACTACATCGGTCAGGTACACTGCCTGGTGGGGTTGTAAGCCTCTTGAGATCCCTCGAGAGGTAAAACCTGTTGTAAGGTCACAAAACCATGCATCAGACATGTATAAGACTGCAAAGTATGATTATAGTAAGTGTCCTACCTTGGTTAATTTTTTTTGTTTTAGTTTTAATTTTGTTCGATTAGGTATAAAATGGTTCACATTTTATATATTGATGAGTTCCTAATTATTGTTTGACTTTTTGCAGAAAATCTGCCTACTTGCTTTTGTATGAGGATACACCATGGAGGTGAGTTTGACTTGTATCCTGGAAGGGTATACCGTAATGGTAGGAAAACTATTGTTGATATGGTGGATACTGAAACGTTCTCGATTCACGACTTAGATGAAATGGTTCAGGGCTTGGGTTGGACAGATAGAAAAATAATGTTTTATAACTTTCTTGAACCTGGTAAGAATCTTGACGTTGGCTTGCATTCATTATGTAGTGATGATGATGTACGGTATTTAAGTAAGTTTATAGCTGAGCATAAGGTCATTGAAGTGTACATAGAACATGTAGTGTCCAAAGTAGGAACTTACTTCAAGCCATATCAGGCAATGGGTCTTTTTCTTAATGAAATAGATGAGGACATTGATGCTAGTCCGAGTAACCGTAGGCTTATTGGTAGTAGTATTGCTAGAAGAACTCGATCTAAGAGGCTTTTATTGGAATATGTTATTCCTGAGGAGGCTGAAGTAAGTGATGAAATTAGTAGGTTTACTGAGTTACCTAATGAAGAGCCAAGGGTAAATGAAATACCAACTCAAGAGTCTAGGTTTACTGAGTTACCTAATGAAGAGACAAGGGTGAATGAAATACCAACTCAAGAGTCTAGGTTTACTCAATTACCTGTTAAAGAGTCTTATGTTCCAGCTTTAGATGAAGGACTAGATGATATAGATGGGGTATTTGGTACTATAAATTTAAGTCAGTTTGGAGATAATGATAGGCAAGAACATGTAGCTGAAGATTCTTTGAGGGTAGAAGATTATGAGCTAGATGATATGGTTGTTGATGATAACGTTAGGGTAGGTCAAAATGAAGAAAACCTAGATAATGTGGATCCTATGGTTGTTGATGGTCATGCTACATTAGAGGAAACTAATGAGCAAGTGAATGCTAGTAATGTAGGTGATGATTCTGTGGGTTTAGATAGTAATGATCAAATGAATGGCAATGTAGGTGGTGATCATATGAATGCTAACTTAGGTCATGAAAACATTATTAATGATAATGGTATACCGATTATGGTCGATGATGTGTATTCACCACGTGGTCCTTTTGAGAATGAAGATGATGTGAGTTATGGTTATGATACTGAAAGTGAGGAGGATACTGAAAGTGAAGAGGATGATGAGGTATTTTTTGATGAGAATAATGTTATACATGAACCTCATGTTGAACCACGTTTTTGTTTTGGTATTTCACCTGATAAGTCAACCCCTGATCTTTTTGCAAATTTAAACAATCAAGTTCCAGATAACTTGGTAGGTGATACTGAATTAGAAGTATTTGATTCCGATGATTTTGATAGTGACTTTGATGAAACAGTAGCTACAGATGTACAAAAGCAACTTAGGAAGTTAAGGAAGGAGAAAGAGAAAGATGAATTTATTGTTAAGAAGTTTGGGTTTTATCCAGGACAAAGATTTGGTTCTAGTAAGGCTATAAAAGATAGAGTTTACATTCATTCCATAGAAACTAGAAGAAAACTCAAGCTGGTTAGGAATGACAAAGTTAGAGTTAGGGCCAAATGTGAAGGTGCCATCCCTGTTTTTGACCTTAATAATGGGCCATTAAATGATGGGCCTTCTATGGATGACCCATCAAATGTTAGCCCACGTCAGTCCACTGGTCCAACAACTAGGTCTAAGTCAAAAGTTGGTTCTGCAGACAAAGACAAAGGAAAGGGAATATTTGAAGAAACAAGTAATCAGAGTTGTCCATGGGAACTTTATTGCACTAAAGAGTTAGGTAAGGAAACATGGATTTGCAAGACTCACCACAGTGAGCATTTATGTCTACAAACAAGGGACATTAAAGCTTGCAACTACAAATTTCTATCATTTCAAATAATGGATGAAGTTGATGTGGATCCAGAAATCCCTACAAAAGCAGTTCAAGATGCCCTTCAGAAGAAATGGGAAGTAAATGTTTCTAGAATGAAGGCATCCAGAGCCAAGGCTGCAGCCGACAAATTGATTGTGGGTGATCACAAGGGTCAATATGCTTTGCTAAGAGACTATGCTCAAGAGTTGATGACTCAAAATCCAGGAACCACATTGAAATGTCAAGTAGAAATGCCTAAAGATCATAACTGTCCTACTAGAGTATTCAGGAGAATATATGTGTGTCTTGGTGCATTAAAGAAGGGATTCAAAGCTATTAGAAGAGAACTATTGGGGTTGGATGGAGCTTTTATCAGTGGCCCTTTCCCTGGCCAATTGTTAACAGCTGTTGGACTTAATGCTAACAATGGCATCTATCCGGTTGCTTATGCCCTTGTTGAAGCTGAATGCAAAGATTCATGGGTGTGGTTTTTGAAAATGTTGGGTGATGACCTAGATCTACAACAAAACTCCCATTTTACCTTCATATCAGATAGACAAAAGGTACAATACACTTGTATTATTTGAATATGTTTGTTTTATACTCTTGTATGTTTATTATAATTGTTAATTTTTATTACAGGGTATCGTTCAAGCAATGAATGAAGTGTTTCTAAGTGCAGAACATAGATTCTGCTTAAGGCATATCCATGAAAACATGAAAAAGCAATGGAATGGACTTGCATACAAGCAACTGCTATGGAAGTGTGCTGCAGCTACAACCCTAATTAAGTTTGAAGCTGCAATGAAAGAACTTAAGGAACTAAGTGTAGATGCACATGACTGGTTAGCAAAGATTCCCCCAGAACATTGGTCCATATCACACTTTTCATGTAAATTCAAATAGGTTTACTAAAATAATTATCATGATATTCATCAATTAATTGCTTACAAGAATATATTATTTCTGCATGTAGGAAGAGCTCGTTCAGATGTGTTGCTCAATAACATATGTGAAGTATTGAATGGTAAGCTTGTCCTTGGTAGGGACAAACCTATTATCACTTTGTTAGAGTACATCAGGGAGTACTGCATGAAAAGAATTGTGAATGTTCAGAAAGCTATTGACAAGTGTCCTGGACCTCTAACTCCTACAGCCACACTTATAATGTCAAAAATCAAAAATGTTGCTAGCAATTATAAAGTTATGTGGAATGGTGGTCAAAAGTATCAGGTAACTGGATCTTTTGGGGAACAAATGGTAGTTGATGTTGAAAGAAAGACATGTACGTGTAGGAGATGGGAGATTTCAGGCTTTCCTTGTAGGCATGCAGTTGCTGCAAACTGGAATATGGCTGTGAATGGCCAAGTTGTACCACTACCAGAGGCTTGGGTTGATAAGTGTTATTGGTTAGAAACTTGGAAAGAAGTTTACAGTTTCAAGATACAACCATGTAGTGGGAGGGCAGACTGGAAAAAATCTCCGTGTCTTACAACACTAACTCATCCACATTATCATCCTCAAGTTTGCAGGCCTAAGAAGAAGAGAGTCAAAGGACAATTGGAGGACACACCATGTGTTAAGGATGGTAAGTTGAGTAGGAGAGGGAGAACTGTTAGATGTTCTTCTTGTGCAAACCCGGGTCACAATAAACAGTCATGCAAGGGTCAAGGTGGTGCAACAACTTCTGGGTCTAAAAATACAAGCACAGGAAGAGGGAGAAATGTTGAAGCTTCTGGTGGTTCATCTGGTACTCCAAGACCCCGCAAGAGAGTCAGGTTTTGTTTGGATGATTACATAGAAGGTTCACCATCTTTTGTTTCAAGATAAGGTATTAAATGTTTGGTGCTACTAACTTGTTGTATTTTGTATGTTTTAATTAGTTTTCATGTGTTACAAATTTATAAGATAATGAGTATAATGCAGGTGGAAGCAAAACTGCTGGAAATGGCACTCCTCCTGCAAATCAAAGTGGTCAAAGGTCAGGTGCATCTACTGCTAGTACAGAAAGCCAAAGGCATCCTAATGCAACTCCAAGCTGTCAAAGTGGAATTTCTAGCGGAAGCAGAAGTCCTGGATCACCAAGATGGAACAGACAGGCAATAAGGAATGGCATATTTAGAGGAGGTGGAGTTAGTAAGAGAGTTGGACCTGATACACCAAACAAGACTTGAGCAGGAGTACTTTGGAGTTAGAAAGTAATGACAGATGTTTGAACATGTTTAAGACTGCTTTTTATTTGTTTTCGTGTATGTGGATTTATGTTTAAGACTTGGTACTAGGCCATTGCAATTTTCAAGTCATTGCAACTTGTTGCATTGACAATATGCAATTAAAGGCTTTTATGACTAATATTCTACATGTTTAGCTAAATTCTGTTGGTGCAAATGACATGATGACTTGCATGTGCATAGTGCAATTGAAAAAATGCAACTTATTATCACTATTTTGACAAAAACTAAGTCAACAAGACTTTAAAGTTCCATTCACTTGGGTTTAAGTATGCATAAACCATGGATTGCATTAACAAAACTCCAATTGAAAACATGCAAATTCTTATGACTATTTTGACAAAAACTATGTCAACAAGGTTTTAAAGTTCCCTTCAATTGGGTTTTAGTATGCAAAAACAATAGTTTTTCATGTTAGTGCAAAACTCAACTTCCAATTTTAACCAAACCAAACTGAACATGCTTACTACCATTATGTTGGATTATAATAGACAAACTTAACCCAATGAGATAATGGTCAAGTACTTATGTTTACCCATTTCAAAGTCAACAAGTAAATGTTAAGTTTAACCACGACATAAATCAATAACAACAAAACAATGACAATTTCACAACTCCATCAATGGTTGATAGCATTGAACTAATACTTGTTAAGCAGCAAAAAATTACACTGGTGGTGAAATACATCAAACAAAAAAATAAATCAAAACCCATCACCTACTCGATTCCCAACTGCTACTTCACATGAAAAATAACACGAAAACAATAAAAAAAAACCCAGCTTAAGATCAAGTATTTCTTCATTTTAGCAGCTTCACGTCTTGTATCATCTAGTGTAGCTTGGATAGCATTCCTTGCCCTTAATAGACCGGGGATGATTGAAACTGATCTTGCACACATGGGGGGATCGTACCAGTCAATAAAATCACAACAACCATAGAACCTACGTCCTGGATTTCGATTTGTCCATGATGTGCGAACAACCGCGGTTTGTCCACACCAGCACTGCACCATTTTTTTTTATTTATTTTTTGACCTTTTGGGGAAGAAGAAAGAGTCTCAAGAAGAAATAAATAAAGTTGAGTAGAGAGAGGGAAGTGATGAAAAGATTTGAGCGGAAAAAGAAATTTTGTGGAATACGCTTTGCATGCAATCGAGATTTACAATAGATGTATCGAGATTTGTAAAACCAAGTACACGTGTGTGGATGGGAAGCTAGCAACAGTCACCTAGTGATGTAAGTCGGTTTGAGTGGAAAGTAGGAAAAAAGTGCTCGGACGAAATTACCCTCGCGTGGGTTGCACGTGACACCGACTTAACTGGGATATTTAACGACCGTCAGGATTTTGGACTAGCGGCGTAATAAAAGCTTGATTTTGGATGAAAAAGGAAAATATCCGCATTTTTGGATGTCGTGTGAAATCTGGGGAAAGTATAGGGATGAACAGTGTAATTTACTCTATGTTTTATGTATACAAAACTGCCAGTTTTGTTGAACAAAAATTTCAACAAAAAGTTCAATTTAACGGTTAAACCCACTGATAAATCAAGTTTGTGTGTATACTTGAAGATGAGAGCATTTAAGTGGTTAAATAGAAAGAATTTGATTAAGTAGTAGACAATTATGTCACATTCTCACCACTTGTTGAGAAAACTATAACTTGTTATGTATGGACACAACAACAAAAGATGAAGTGTGCCATCTTTTGCTACTATAATATCGTCAATGTTGTAAAACTCGTTAGCGGTACTCAAATAATTCAAACTTTAAATAGCTCAAATCACCTCAGCACCTACCCGTTCAATGATTACTTGCCAAGTAATCATGCTTGAAAGAGAAAGTGAAAGGATTTATGTGTAAACAACACAACAAGCTTTCACAACTTACCTTCACGGAAATGCTAAAGGATCACACCGGTTCACACTAAACAGAACATCCAAGAGGAAATAAGAAACGGGTATACGAAATGAAATAGAAGAAATGAAAACACGACATTGTTTTCATGTCCATTGCCTATTAACGTGAGATTAATTTCTCTTATTGGGTCAACCGAATTCAACATATCTTTTATTACTTCAACCAAAGTGTTATCTGTGAGACTGCTAAGAGACGTCAATGTGATCATCTCAGCGAGGAAGATACCAAAGTTGAACACATCACTACATCTTCGTAATACTCTCGTGCTAAAATACTCTAGTTTGATATATCCTAAGGTTCCATTATAATTGGGCATGTGTAACAAAGTCTCATAATCAGAATCGACATTGCAATCCCAAAGTCCGTGATCCCCACTTCCATGTCTTAATCAAGCAAGATGTTGTCAAGATTCAAATATCGATGAATGACATTTGGAGTCACACCATGTTGCAAGTACTCACGCCCATTCGCAATTCCATGGCTATCTTGTACTTCAATGGCCGGTCTAAACCAAAACGCCCCTCCTGGACGTCCTTAAGCATTTTCTTGAGACTACCATTATTCATGAACTCGTAAATAAGGTAGAAACATCTGGGAGCAGAAACATGGGCAAGCAACGAAACTACATTTCGGTGTTTGACTCGCTTCCCAAGTTAGATTGGTATGTAAGATTGTGATAATTGCTTATATCAGACTCCCCTAACACTATCTACTTGATAGCAACTGTTTTTTCTTTGCTATCTCGTAAACGTGCCCTATACAGCATACAAGAGCCTCCATGCATGATCACATCTAATGTTGCCTCTCCATTCTCTTGTTCCAAGAAGGCTAGTTATTCGCTTCTTATTGTCGTTGTATACAAGAAAACATTAAACTACATATCTTGGCTCGTATCACTCTTTTTAGCTAGACAATTTTTTCAAACCATTTCTAACATTATAATTGTTGGAATTTCGAGAATAGCTCCGAATACAATTCCCGTAATAGATCCGGGGAAATGTAACATTGTGAAAAATATCTTTGTATGATTGAAATCAAACATGGTGTATTTCAATATGATATAGGCTCAAAGTGTGACTTCGAGCGCGAGCTGAATTCTAACTTGAGCCTACTTTGAAATCAAACATAGTGTGTATAAAATGATCAAAGATTTCAGATGTCCGAAGTTTCAGATAACGGTTGTATATATATTTGGATATCCAAAAACACTATATCCAAAAATATCGAGTTTTTGTATAACTAATATTTACGTTTCGAAAGTGACAAATCGTCACTATAAGAAATAGGAGAACAGGCGACGAAGACAATCTCGTCGACACAATGTCGACGGCATAACGCGCAAAACGACAAAAAACACGCTTGACCGAGCCAGGCTACGTTGAATTTTTTGGTTTCATATGATCCCGTCGACATGTCGACGGGAATATAATGGTCAAACTATTCAACCTCAATAATTGCCAAAACTTGAGCGCGAAATTATCCCGCCTTAATAATCCCGTCGACAAGTCGACGTGACAATATTAATAACGAATTCTTACATAATTAACGTGTGATTAACGTTAATTACTTGTTTGGTTTAACGATCCCGTCGACATGTCGACGGGATTATAAAAGTAAAAATAAATATACAAAATTAGTGGCGAATATACATGGCGGGATTTTTCCTGCGTTCTTCTTCCCGTCGACATGTCGACGGGATTATCTCCCCAAAAATTCTTCCTATATATATCCTAACAAAATCATTCCCGTCTCATTTTTTACCTATATACATTCTCACAAAATCATTTCCGTCTCATTTTACACATACATTCTTGATTCTCACAAATAAGTCAATCGTCAATTCTTACAAGACACACATGACTTGGCGTGGTTGCACAGTTGAAGAGGAGTATTTACAAATATTGTCACACGAGCTCCTCTTTAATGAAGTTATGTTAACTTGGGGTCATGCAGTTTATGAGGAGTATGGTTCTTTTAAGGATGCTGAACCGTGGATGAGAGACAAGATTATCGAATGGTGTAAGAAAAAGTCGTACTACAAAGAGTACATGGAAGAGCTTGATGCTGCTGAAGCTCAAGCTGCTGCTGCTGAAGCTCAAACTGCTGCTGTTGGAGGTGACGATGAAGCTGAAAGCACGTTTGACGTCGACACCGAACTTCATAATCTGGGAAATAGGATCACAAATGTTGAAGCTACATTTGTATATATCAAGGAAATGAGAGCAAGGAAGGGAAAAGATGGTGCGAGTTCGAGCAAAGCGGGAAGTAGCCGCAAAAAAAATAAACGGGTTGTTTCGTTTGATCTGTTCTTTTGGTTGTCGAGTTGTTTAGTTTGAATTGTTTCGTTTGGTTGTCGAGTTGTTTAGTTTGAGTTGTTTCCTTTGGTTGTCGAGTTGTTTAGTTTGGTTGTCGAGTTGTTTAGTTTGAGTCTGTATGAAAATGTATGTGGTTGAAAACTCTTGCTTGTTTTAAATAAACAGTTTGCCTTCGTGTTTGATAATTGTGATATTGTTCCTTCAGTTCTATTATTTGTGCGTACGAATTTAAAATATAAAGGACGTTCAACATCAGTTACCACAACAACGATAACATCAACAACAATAGCAAATTAAACAACACCAACAACAACAACAATAACAACGATAACAACAACAACAACAACGATAACCGCAACAACAACAACAGTACTACATATGAAATTTATCCATGTCACATAAAAGGTCACGAAGTATTGCATCCGACTGACATGCGTGGTCGTGGTTGTCGGGATACATTGCCATTTCAAGTTTTGCCTCCAGCATCCTTATTCTTGAGAGTAGCAACTGATTTTGTGCCTCAAACATGTTTACCCTAAGATCTTTTTCATGACAGTTTGAGCATCTTGTTGGAGCAGATCTAAAACCGCTTGATGTTGAAGCTCCCAGAGAACCGGCCATTTTGGCGAGTCGTTCCTCCTTCCATAAAAAAAGTCACATCCATAGTCTGTTGTCCCAGCCTATTAAAGAGTAAAAACTATTATTTTTAACAACTAACCAAATTATTTATATAATACACAAAAAGTATGTAATTGTTCACCTTCGATAATGGACACGAATAGTATTGTTTACCAAGCGAGTAAGGTTTACGCGATTTTCGCCGAATCACGTCTCCTCGTCCACAAGGACAACGAAAAGCTTCAAATTCCGCCATCTTGATCACCATGATAACAGTGTGTGTTTGTGGTTGTGAGGTTGAGTGGTTGTGAGTGGTGGAATCGTGACCGGGGTGGCCCGATCTACAAGTTGAGGTGATAAAAAGTGGTGACCAGAAAAAGATTCCGGCGGTCGGAAACTGCTGGTGTCGCCGGAAAACGGAAACTGTAGGATACTAAATAAGTTCACAAACACGAATCTAACTTGTGGTATGGATCGTTTATGTGTAAGAAAGAAAGAAAGAAATGTAGAGAGAGAAAGTTAGAGAGAGAAAGAGGTGAAGCCTTGAGAGAAAAACCAAAAAAAAGAAATGAGATTATGAGAAGGCTTACCCTCTCCAAGGATGGAGAGGGTATTTATATGTACATGAGTTTTGCCATTTGGGCGTGCCACTTGGACTGCGGATCAGGTATACAGTGGGTAAAGACCCGTCCTTCTTCCGCGAACTAATCTACTTCTAAACTACGTTTAACTAACTATTGTAACTACTACGAGCTAAACAATGCTTAATCATATCTGGGGTGACCGAATCTTTCTTATACAAAAAGCGTATTCCTAACAATCTCCCCCTAAGGGAGGTCACCCCTGGAATCTGGAAACATTCTTGAATTCTTGCATTGAGATCTTTGTAGATTCTTTTGTAGCTCGTAGTTGTTGATTCTTCATGGATAAACAACTCAAGATGACTTCCTTGATGTATATGATGATCTTTTGACTTTGCTCTTCGTTCTTCATCCATATAATTAACTTCAAGTCATCTTTGAGTGTATGTGTCTCTTTGTGATGTTGTGATTGTCTTTGTGATGTCATGCTTACACTTTTCTGGATCATGATTGATGTGTGCTATTTTACACATACTTTTGACCTTAGTTTAAGTGTGTATAAGACCAAAAACTAACGTGAAACGCCAAAGATATAGTGTTTTTGTGTTTGTGACTGTGCAGGAAAGGATATTGCATAAATGGCATGAAAACCAACCAAAAAGCCCTAAAGGAGCACGAGATTTGGAAAAGAGTCAAGAAGCCGAGTCAAAGATGAAATTTACTCAAGTAAAGCCCGTGACGATGTTTTCATTACTTAAAGGCTCGTGAATATGAAAGAGATACTTAATCGAAGATTAAAGATGATTATCATGTATAAGCTTCCCAAACTCGAGCAAGTGGTCACTTTTATATCATTGAAGACTTTATGAAGACTCGTTAACATATTCCTCAAGATTACAAGGACTTAAGTTTACTTTTTAGAAGTCGTTTAGTAGTGTAATAGAAGTTTATGTGTCGTTTCATAAACAATATGAGTTGAGGGGGCTTGATGTAAAAGGAATCCACCAAAGAAACCTTAAATACCCACCTTAAGCTTCATTTTTGAGGCTAGTCTTTAGTTTTCATTTTTATTTTTCATGTCATTTATTTTATGTAAGTTTTATTTACTTGTCATTTAAATTTATGTCAATTTAATTTTCATGTCTTGATTTACTTATTGTCATTTTATTGCTTTAATCTTTACAAGTTCTTTCTTAATCTTTACAAGTTTTTATTGATTTCTTTGTCACCTTTGCATGATTTTTCTTTGAGTTTCATATAAAAGCTTATGGGTTAAGGCTTGCAAAAGAAGCCGTGGCTTATTTGCTTATTTCTAAGCTTATTTTAGTGTCTTAACGTGTTATTTACCAAGTCTTTTATAAGTCTTGTTTTCTTTTTATTAATTTTTGTGTCACGTTATAGTTTTTTTTGAGTCCAGTATGCTATTTAGGGTTTAATAGCGAGTATGAAATTTTTTAGGGTTTAATAGCGAGTTAGGTTTCATAGTAGCGAGTATGGGTTTTTGAGTATAGCGAGTTTGGTTGTTTTGTTTCTAAGGCTAGCGAGTTTGAAAAACTGCCTAGCGAGTTTTATTTTTTTTTATTTTGTAGCGAGTATGTGTTTTTTAGAGAGTCTAGCGAGTTTGTGTTCCAAGTAGCTAGCGAGTTAGGATTCTTCTTGGGTCATAGCGAGTTTGGTTTTGAAAGGTCTAGCGAGTTTCAGTTTCTTTTTGTAGGTAGCGAGTTTGAGTTTAGAATTTTTGTTAGCGAGTTTGATTAAAGTCTTTTGTCAGGTTTAATTTTTAGTCTAAGTCTTTGAGTCGTGTCTAGTTTTCTCCTCTTCTTTTCTTATTGCTTTTACAAGTCGAGTAAGACTTTTATTTTCTCCATCGTTCTTCGAGTGGGGTTTTGTTTGGTTCATTCCTAAACGAAACTCT
>LBNU01027768.1:4597-63830 GCA_014162995.1 Artemisia annua | reverse complement strand
TTTTTTTTTTTTTTTTTTTATTTTTATTTTTTTTGCTTGCATTAGCATAACTGTTTTCAAAACTCCGAACCTTCACGTTTCCAATCCAAACCTACGCCAACTGCTTAGGGGTTCAGAATGTAGATCCAAGGTCCAATCTCAATCGAAGTCTTAAAGCACTTTAGCTCTTATAATACCCGGCTTTAGGTAGCTCAGAAACCACATGCGTACTACGCTTATACAACAATATAATACAACTCAACTGGCGTGTATCCTTGATGTGTACCAATTTTCAAGCAAAGATCTCTCAAGAGGACCAAGAACTACTCATCGGCTAAACACACGGTGTCAAAACTTTTATTCTATTTTTGCATAATTTTTATATTTTCTTATTTTTATTTTTTTTCTTTGAAATTTTACAAAATTTTTTAATTTTTGGATTTTTGAGGAAAAACGGGGTTACGTAAGTAAACAGCAATGGTGAAAGTGCTAGGTCAATCAAATCGAAGATTCACCCCCCACACTAAAGATAAACAATGTCCTCAATGTTTAAAAAGGTAAGGGTAATCCTAACAATAAATCTAAGGCCGTTTATTAAGTATGCCAAAGATACCGTTAGTCGATAAGATTTTGGATATATTGATTTCCGAGCAAGCATCAATACATTGGATATATTGATTTCCTTTCATTACTTATTTACTTACATTATATTGGCTTAGTTAGTTAGTAATATATATTGGTACAAGTCTTGAAATCACATAAACTAGAATCGAAGTTTTTTAAAACAAATTTTCTTTTCACAAATTTTAAAACGGACGTAAAACTATTCAACCCCCCCCCCTTCTAGTTTTCCACAAAAGTCATAAGAAAACATAAAAAGAAAAAAATTCAGAAACAAAAAAGATCACAGGGTACCTTTGCATTTGACTGTGGAAAGCTTTGGAAGTTGCCTACAATGGAGGGGCAAGATGGACTTTACCAGCTTATTCCCTGAATAAGCTGGAGCTTGTTGAGCTTAAAGATACTCTAGTAAAGCTAGAGTTGAGGTTTTCTGTTTTCAAGTTCTTAAATTTCCAATTTCTAGTGTAAACTTGCATTATCTGTGTGCTTAGTAATTAGTGTTTAAGTATTGCTTATTTGTGCTTAATTTGGTTTGTTATTAGTCATTAGTTAAACCTTAGCTCTAAATTTCTAGTCACAAAAGCTTTGCATCATATTTTCATATTCTTGAGAATTTTAGCATAATATGGGAATATGGGATCATGAGAATCTGTGGTTAGAATCTGTGTTTCTGTGCTTAATTCAGTTCATTGGATCATAGTCAAGTGTTGTGAATCAATTGCTTACTCTCAAAACTCCATTTGGTTCTAAAAGCAAAAATCTCAAGTCTTAAAGTGGTGTTTGGATCAGTTGTATTCTTGGTGTTCTAGACCCTTTCTGTGTTCCATGTTTGTTTATGCATGTTACATTAGGTTGTTATAGCTCAGTCAAACCATAAAAACCAACCTTCATTCAGTAAAAAGTCAAAATCTCTTTAACACCTTCATAAATTGTTCACTGTGTAGATTTTTGGTTCCAAATCTTGCAAATCAGTGCATAAGTAGTTGTTGTCACTTAAATTAGGCTTATTATAACTTAAAACAACATAATCAGTAAGTAGATTTGATCCAAAGTTCACAAAAGTCAAAACAATGTTAAAATCAAAAAGTAAAAATTGACAGATAAAAAGTTTTTGAATAAACTTGGTGATTTTCCCTAGGGTTTAATATTAAGTTTTAGGATTTGAGCTTTTTGGGTATTAATATTTCACTGGTAATCTTTATTAGAGTATTTTTATTTATTTTTATCTCTTAGTCTAAACTGCTTATTTTATGGCTTTTACTTAGTTCTTTTTTGAAAACCTCCCTTGTGTCACAGTTTTCTCACCACATTCATAAGTTTACACCAAGCTTATCTGTGGACCCCAGGCCCCAACATTTGGCTTTTTGGGAAGCTTATCAGCTTATCTCCAATACCCCAGTGCTTATTTCAGACCCTAGCAGCCTTGCCCTTAGCTAGTTTTGCCTCATAAGTTACCTTCTTCACACTGAGCACACTGAGTACTTAGTGTATGCACCCAACTTTACAAGCAGTTTGTGAATTCATCTGTGGACCTTAGGAAGTGCTTATTGGCTTATTGGAAAGCCCACCTAGCCAGCTTTTTAGATCAACCTTTAGTTTGGACCCTTGATCACTCCTGTGGGCCCCACAAAGGGCTGCAGATTGCTCCATTTGTCCCATTTGGCCATTATGAATTTGATAAGTGCTTATTTGCTTATTGTGCTTATTCTGAGTTCTCATTTACATGTTTTAGTATTCATTCAGTCCATATAGCTTATTTGTTTTCATAATCACCATTGGTTCTCAGCATTTAGCTTATTTAGAGCTTTTTCTTATATAAAAAATCCATAAAATCATCTGTGGTAATCATAAGTGTGCACATAGCTTATTTTTAAGCTTTGAAACATTTGTTTTCACAAAAGTTGTCTAATTTTAGGTATAAAAAAGTTTTGTAAAAAGAAAAATCACAAAATCATCACTTTTAAGAAAGTGATAGCTTCTATTTAAGCCATTTGGCTTATTGCTCAGCTTTTTCAAAAAGCAATTTTCATTTTTATATTTTTCATGATTTCCTTACATCTTGTAGTATTTCCAGTAATTTTCTTAGATTTTTATCTTTTCATTTAGTATTTATAATAATTAATAATAGTTAAAATAGTTTTAATCAAAAAATCAAAAAGAAAATCCATTTTTGTTTATTTTTAATCTCTGGTTTATTTTTATATTTTTCCTAGGTCTTATTAATTATTTAGCATTTTTAGAAAATACTTTCATAATTATTACTGTTCATTTGCTATTTATCTTAATTAAATTAGTTTAACTAGCTTTTAATTAATAACTAAGTAAATAATTAATAAAATAGTGTAAAAATAGTTTTTATAAACTTTTTATAATTTTTTTGGGTTCCTGTATTAGTTAATTAGTTTTATAAAATATTTCCTAATTTTTATAAACTTTTTATAATTTTTTAGGGTTCATGTATTAGTTAATTAGTTTTATAAAATATTTCCTAAGTTTCTAAGTCACTTTTAGTATTATTAGTAATTTAAATTAATTTAACTAGTTTAATTAGTTTAATTAGTAATTAATTAATATTAAAACCACAAAAAGACAAAAAGACATATTTTTAGTTTTTATTATATTTTTAAGTTATTTTAGAGTTTTTAAAAATCAATTTTCATTTCCTTAGCTTTTGTTAATATTATATTATATTTAATTAAGCTTAAATATTAATAATTAATTAAATAGTTTTTTTATTAATATTAAATAATAAAATAATCAAAAAAATATTTTTCTTTTTTATAAAATTTTCTTTTTATAATAAGTTTGTAAAAAAGTCATTTTCACCCCTTCTAGTTTATTTTTGCTTAATTCCCACTTTTCCAGCACGCATTTGCATTTTTAGATTATCTGATTTTCAGTAATTGTTTATATCTGTTATTTATATCATTATCAGTAGTGTAAAAACAATTCCAAATCATTATCTGGTTACTATTCCCTAATAACTCATTCCCAGAACATTTCAAAACACAATTTCAATCTCGTTGGGACTTAACGACCCGTGAGTACACTATGCTTGCAACGGATCATAAATTGATCTCTCCTCTCTCAGATTTGACTTGTTGACCACACATGGTTGACTGGTTAGTTTGGGAGGAGTCAATGATGAACTACGACTTTATGACATGGACGACAAAATCTTCATAAAAATAACTAAACAAAGAAACCGTCTATACAAAGCAAGTCTGAGAATAGGCACACCTGTTTGCTTACTAGCAAACTTAAAGGATAACACTTGGTTATGGCACGCAAGACTAGGACATCTCAACTTTGAATCATTAAAATCAATGACTCAAAGGGAGTTAGTTCAAGGCATACCTTTCATTAAACATACAACACAAATTTGTGATGTTTGTTTAGTTGGTAAACATAGTAGAGCACCATTTCCAAAGAAAGCCAAAACCAGATCAACATCACCCTTAGACTTAATATACGGAGATTTATGTGGACCAATCACACCACCAACACCATCTGGAAAGAAATATATATTCTTGTTAGTCGATGATTATTCAAGATATATGTGGGCGTATTTCCTAGAAACGAAAGATCAAGCATTTGATACTTTCAAGGAATACAAGAAAACGATAGAAAAGGAGTTAAGGACAACATTAAAGATGTTTAGAACTGATCGTGGTGGAGAATTCACATCAAATGAATTCACACAATATTGCAAAGACAATGGCATATCACGACAACTCACCGCTCCTTACTCACCACAACAAAACGGAGTAGTTGAACGAAGAAATAGGACAATTATGTCTACAACTAGATGTATGATGAAAGCAACTAACATGCCACAAGATTTTTGGGCTGAAGCTGTTAGACATGCAATATATATCTTAAATAGTGTTCCTACAAAAGCACTACAAGATATTACTCCATATGAAGCTATTAAAGGAAGAAAGCCAAACCTAGAACATCTAAGAGTTTTCGGCTGCATAGCATATGCAAAGGTACCATCACAACGCTTAACAAAGCTGGATGATAGAAGTAACAAAATGGTATACTTAGGCAATGAACAAGGATCAAAAGCTTATAGATTATTTGATCCAACAACACAAAGAGTATGTGTTAGTAGAGACGTGAAGTTTAAAGAGGATGAAGCATGGGATTGGAAGGATTACATGAGTGAACATACTAATAACGAACCTGAATGGATCGACTTCAGAATAGAAAATCTAGAAACCACAGATGAACACCATGATCTAGATATCCAACCAAATGACGAAGACAACAACTTTCCCAATGATGATGATGATTATACAATATCAACAACAAGCTCACCCTCACAATCACAAACACTTCACACACCATCAACAATTTCATCACGAGTAAACTCTCAAGTAACACCAATCAACTCAATACGATCAACCTATCAGAGTGATAGTGGTTCAACATCAACCACAACTTCACACTCACAATATGATCATACGCCTATAAGAGGTTTTAGAACCTTAAATGATTTATTTGAAAACACTGAGAGATTATTACTTGTTGAAGATGAACCTAAGAATTACAAGGAAGCATCAACCGATCAAAAATGGATCGAAGCAATGAAGGTGGAATTGGATTCTATCAATAGAAATAACACATGGGAACTAACCACTTTACCCAAAGGACATAAAGCAATTGGCTTAAAATGGGTATTCAAGACCAAGAAAGATGCTAATGGAAACATAGTCAAGCATAAAGCAAGACTAGTAGCAAAAGGCTACATACAAGAGCATGGCATAGATTTTGAGAAAGTTTTCGCACCTGTAGCAAGGATGGAAACTATAAGATTATTACTTGCCATAGCTGCTAACAATAAATGGGAAGTACATCACCTTGATGTAAAATCTGCATTTCTACATGGAGATTTAAAAGAAGAAGTTTATGTTTCACAACCGGAAGGCTTCCTAAAACGAGAAAATTCTGGTAAAGTCTATAGGCTTATTGAAGCACTATATGGACTAAGACAAGCACCACGTGCATGGAACATAAAACTGGACAACACCTTGAAGTCCTTAGATTTCAAGAAATGTGCATTAGAACAAGCGATCTACACAAAAGCCACAAAAGACTCAATTCTACTAATAGGAGTCTATGTTGATGATCTAATCATCACTGGCACACCAAAAGAGGAGATCGACAAATTTAAAGCACAAATGGAAGACAAATTTGAAATGGGATATCACCTACAAACATAATGGAGGAAACAGAATACAAGGCTTTAGCGACAGTATTTATGGAGTCAATACTCATGAAGGCAAAGGAACTACTGGAATCATTTTCAACTATGGTGATTCCCCAATTAGCTGGAGCACACAGAAGCAAGCCACTGTAGCTTTATCATCATGCGAATCTGAATTTATTGCAACAACTGCAGCAGCAACACAAGCATTATGGTTGAAAAGACTACTAAGCAGGCTTACACACTCGAAGGAAGAAAAGGTGACTATTATGGTTGATAACAAATCAGCTATAGAACTAATGAAGAATCCTGTTTTTCACGGGAGAAGTAAACACATTGATACGAAGTACCACTTCATACGAGAATGCGTTGAAAGAGAAGACTTACAACTTGAATTTATCATCGGAGAATATCAGAAAGCTGACATACTCACAAAGGCACTACCAAAGATCAAATTTCTAACAATGAGACACCTTATTGGAGTCAAAGATCTAGGAGATGACGATTGTGATTAAGGGGGAGAATATTGGGTTAATCCCAATCCTATCGGAATCCTACCCATATAGAGGGTCAAACCCGAAAGTCAAAGTCAACTATTAAAAAGTCAACACGCATGAATAACTGTCAAATGACAGTTACAAACTGAAGCAACACATCTGTTGGATTCTGCCGAACCAACACAACCCTTCAATTGCACCTTTTCACTTATTATAAATAGATTAGACTCTGTAAACAAAATACTTGATGACTGGTTATTTTTGAATTAATAGAAAACATTTCATTGAACATAATCGTGTATTGGTATATTGTGACCACGTTAGACCAATAAAGATCCAACGTTGAGGCCAACAACCACCGAGGGGCCCACTCACTATGACCACTTATCTTTCTTAAGATAAGAAACTTATCGTTTGTGAATTATGATGATGTTGGAATGAGCAATCTATGTCTGCCTCTAGTCACACATAGCACCTAACTCTTCGGGTCCACAACTGTTTGTAAATTTAAACCTATGAACTCACCAGCGTAAGCTGACCTTTTAGCATGTTTTTCTCAGGTAATTAGTGCTTGCCTAGACACTTGGAATTCGAAGGCTTGGCGCTCAGCAAGGTTGAGGAATCGATCAAAACTCTGATTTTCATTTGATGGACCTATCTTTTATCTGTTATGGGCTTTCCTTTAAATACTTTGGATGAATGTAAACTTTTAAAAACTAAATGTTGACTGTGTTTCACATTCATTCTATGCTATGTTGCTATCTATACTTGTGATGTTTACCCATTATAGTAGCACCCCTAAAGCTTGTTAAGTCTTCCGTTGTACGAATTTTTGGGGTGTTACAACGTTTTCGTCGGTTTTTTTCGTTATTATCCGGTTTTTTGCGTTTTCATCTTTTTTTATGTTTTCGTTCGCTGTTTACGTTTTCGTCTATTTTTTAAATGTTTTCATCCATTTTCTTGCATTTTCGTATAAAACTGATATATATGTCGAAAAAGCCAAAAAATGGACGAAAACGTAAAAAAGAAGTCGAAAACGTAAAAAAATAGATGAAAACGTAAAAAATGGACGAATACGTAAAAAAACGGACGAAAATGGAAAAAGTGGGAGAAAACTTTAAAAAACAGACGAAAACGTGAAAAATGGACATAAACAAAAAAATAAATAAAAAAATAAAAAGACGAAAACGTAAAAAAATGGACAAAAACGTAAAAGAATAGTCGAAAGCTTAAAAAAGCAGACGAAAACGTAAAAAAATGGGCGAAAACGTTAAAAACGAATGAAAACGTAAAAAACGGGCAAAAACGTACGAAAACGGACGAAAATGTAAGAAAACAGATGAAAGCATTAAAAAACAGAAAAAACATAAAAAATGGAATGAAATCGTAAAAAATGGAAGACGAAAACGTAAAAAACAAACGAAAACGTAAAAAAACAGACGAAAACGGATGAAAACATAAATAAACGGTCGAAAACGTAAAAAAATGTCAAAAACGTAAAAAAAAACTGATGAAAACGTAAAAAGAATGGAAAAACGTATGAAAACGGACTAAAACGTATATCTCGCGTAATTAAAATGAAATAGGGACTACGAGTGTTATTTGGGATAAACCATAGGGACGAAACATGTAATTCTTTCGTTATAAGATAACTGGGAAAGCCGTTATTTGTCTTATATTGCAATCAAAAATAAGTTGAGTACACTAAATTGAAGAAAAAAAAGTAGAGTACCTTGAATTGAAATTGAGACTAAGTTAGATACACTTTTGTGCAATTTGCCCTTTAAAATTATCTTAAGCTAAACGATCTATGATTAAAATTTGTAATAATTATTCAAACACTATCATTGCTAAGAAAACTTAGGCCCCGTTTGGTTCGTTGTAATTGGATGTAATTGTAATCTGATTACATTACATAGGCTGTTTGGTTTGCATAATCGATGTAATTGTAATTAAAATTACATTATGAAGGCTGTATTGGTTTACAATGTAATTGTAATTCAATCATTTCAATTATATCAAGTGAGGAAATCAGATTGCATAACAAATTGGATGGAAAGTTTTGAATTACGTTATAATTAAGTGTTTTATAATTTAAAGTATTAGTATAAATTATTATTATTATTATTATTATTATTATTATTATTATTATTATTATTATTATTATTATTATTATTATTATTATATTATTATTATTAAATAATATTATTATTTATTTATTATTATTTATTTATTTATTTATTTATTTAATATTATAATAGTAATACACGCTATTATTATTATTGTTATCAGGGGTGGCAATTCAGGTCGGGTTCGGGTTGATAGGTTGGCAGGTCAGAAAACCCCAATCCGGACCTGACCCATTTAAATAATCGGGTCAACTATGTCAACCCTAACATGTTTACACATAACCTAAATCTGACCCATTTAACGCATGTATATACTTGGGTTGACGGGTTAAATAGGTTACACGGGTTTAATAGGTTAAACGGGTTTTGGGTTGACCGATGTAACCCGTTTATATACTAAAATTGGCACATTAAATGGGTTAAATAGGTTGTGTGGGTCAATCCGTTTATCCCACTTAACCCGTATAATAAAATATAAATAAATGTTAATTTAAGAAAAAATCTTAAACGGGTTAGCGGGTCGATCTGTTTAATTTATTCCCAACCTGAACCTGACCTGTTTAATAAACGGGTTAGATGGGTCAACCCAAACCCGACCCAAATCTATTTACACTCAACCCGAACCTGTTAATTTTCATGTCGGTTTCAGGTCGGGTTTCGTGTCGGGTTAGAAAGTGTCACCCCTAATTGTTATTATTATCATTATTATTATTTTTTTATTTTTTATTTATTATTACTAAATAAATTATTATTTATTAGTATTATTGTTATTATTATTATTTATTATTTAATGTTATAATTATTATTATTGTTATTTATAATAATAATAATAATAATAATAATAATAATAATAATAATAATAATAATAATAATAATAATATAATAATATAATAATATTATTATTATTATATTATTATTATTATTATTATTATTATTATTATTATTACTACTACTACTATTACTATTATTATTATTATTATTATTATTATTATTATTAATGTTTTTGTGAATTACATTATGTTACGAGTCAACCAAACACAAAGACATATTTCATAAATTACAATTCCTAACACATTACAATTTTAACACATTCCAATTTTTGAATTACAATTCGTTCATATTTAAATTATTGGTTAATGGTTTGCTTTCTTAAAATATTTAACGATTATATTTAACTAAATTGGACACAAAACTGAATTACTCACTCCCACATAATAAACACACCTTTATATAAACATAAGCTACTACTACTAAATTTTCTTTGAACCAGTGACTAACGAAACCAGAATCATTGATAAACTGCTTGAATGTTGTTTGACTTAGTGGTAAAAAAGGCTTGTGATTATGTTGACTTAGTGGTAAAAAACTTGTGACTATCATCTCTAAAATGCGAGAGGTTTTAAGTTGAGTTCTGCTATATGGTATGGTGGTGAGTTACGTTGGTTTCTTAAAAGGTTTGAAACTAAATGTTTAGTTTAGTTTAGTTTTAGGTATTGTTGCAAAAAAGGCCTACAAAGCCGATTAATTGTCGCTTAGGTGCTATTGGGCTACCAATTCTTCCGATCTGTTTAAATCGGTCAAACAAATCAATCAACCGTGGTCAATGACTGTCAAATTTGTTAGAAACTTGTAAATCTTGTCGGAAATAACTAAAACTCACTGTAAACTAATTTTTACTATTGTTTCTCTATTACAAGATTTCTAATTTTTTTAAAAAAATCTTGCCGAACGTATTCAAGACTTACCGAAAATACCTCAAATTCGCGATTTTACAATTACAAACTACAAAAAAATCGACCGTTCAACTACCGATTCGCGATTTTCGCTACCTTGACAAAAAATAAAGAATGAAATCCAAAAAGGAAGACCAAAGACACAAAGTATAGTTGTAAGTGGTTGTAGTTTAGTTAAACCACCACTTACTTACTTGTCCACACTCCACCCCTCTTTGTTTCTTTCTCATTCACATCGCCTCCAAAACCATCATCACCATTTTCAGTTTCACTCTTTGAATCGTACTAGTAATCTTTAATAATGGCGTCTTTTTCAGTCCCATGTCCCAAAATATCAGCTTTAGTGACACCCCAGCTTCCCAACCGCAACACATCTCTTGTTCTTTTCCACTCCAACCGTGCTTTGGTTTCTGGGTCATCATCTTCTTCTCTTAGACTTCAGGTTGTTTTATGATTATTTATTTATTTAATGTTTTCGGCTGAATGTTGAGATTTTTGATGATGGGTTACTTAGATTATTAGCTGCTTTTAGGGAAATGTGGTTGAGGGGGGTGTTTGGGATTGCTTATTTTTTATGTGTTTTTTGCTTATCTGGTTATTTTGAGGTATATTAAGCAGTTTCTGCTGCAGGTACGAAGCTGCATATTTCAAAGTGCTTATTTGTGATACAGAATATAAACATTTTGTATTTGATTCCATTCTATGACTTGAGATGATAGTATATGGCATAGATTTTTGTACGTGTTTATGGCATTGGTTTGTTTTAATATGACTTCAGATGATAGCTCCAGAAAGTGGTAAATTCTAAGGATTTACGTGCGTAACTACCATTATGCTTATGTGTTTGACACACAGCATTTAGGAAATTTTCAGAGCCTATGCTTTAGTTTTTTCTTAAAATAAACATAACCAAAGATAATCAGGTTGAAATGTTATATTTAAAACTGCTTATTTACTTATTGCTTTGTGTATAGAGAGTAATTAAGTAGTTTGGAATGTTTGGTAGGAAAACCTATTTGCTTATCTTAGAGTGAAACACACGTTTTTCAGTGAGTAGCTTACTTCGAACTGCTTTCAAATGAGCAATCCGATACGCCTCTACACTAATTATGTACTCCACAAATATACTTGTCAGTGTCCTTCTTGACTTTTATGTCATTTTATAATTTTTAACTACAACTAAACTTAATTTTGCGAAACCCTATTAAGCCATTGAAATCTAGAGCTCAAAGCTCTGACTAAACCTTTAACTAACAACTCACAGCTTGACGCCGCAATTCCAACTCTAGCTCATCTTACAGAACCTATCCTATGTGTAGCCAGTAGCTTAGATTGTCTTTGAAGAAAATATTTTTATTTGGACTTCTGTTATCTGTTTTTGCTTAAGGAAAATACGATCTATCCTACAATATCTTGACCACCTTCTTTATCCAACAAAAAACTGTTTTGTGTGTTAAATTTAATAAGAATAATGAATTGGCAACCATATATTTGGCCATATGCTAACTTTATAAGATATCCTGTAGGCAACTAAGAGGAACCAAAATGGTGTCCTGAAAGTGTCTGCTGAGCTTAATGAGGTAAGCTACACTTCTTAATCAAGCGTGTAATTAACTTACATATTTAGTTTTCCTCGTTTCATTACCTCTCTTCGTTTATTTTTCTTTTTAAGGATGTTGGCAAATCAACAACTTCTGCACCACCATCAGAGAAGTCAAGCAAAAAGTCTTCTTCTGAGTCCACGGTTCCTGATGTCGCATCCATTAGTGCATTTATTACCCAGGTGGCAGGGCTTGTCGAGTATGTCAATATCTGTATTTTACACATTTTTATTGTGTTCTTCTGCGGATTTAAAACCGAAGATTGTGGCACTAGAAACAGTTCCTTTCTCTGGAACAACCCAAGTTGTCTCAAACATTTATGTTAGGAAATTGAAAACAGACACATAATAGAACATGATGATTACGTTAATTTATGAAGTAGCCTACCTAGACCGCCATTAGGGAGTCAATCGAATTAGTTCAGATTTGTGTTTGTTACATAGGAGTAAAGGTTGCAAAATGGGAAGTCGGGCTGGTTGAATGCCGAGTCAAACAGTTAACTTTTCACTACATGGTGAAACATGTCTGATCAGGCTAAGCAGACTTTCTTTGACTCTTTTTGTTTTGCTTATAGTTATATATACAGATAATCTGTTAAAATTTATTATTACAGAAACTTAAGATCATAATAATAATGTGAATTCTAATATGACGGTTTAAGAGGTTTTATGCATTTTAAATACAGTTAGGGGGACAGGGGACTGTTGATCCATTTGCACCCATTCAAACTGTTTTCATGTTAGCTATTTTGTTCTATAAGTATATAACTTATTTGACATGTTAGAGGAACATGATGACCCAAATCGATTTTGCGGTGGACATTTTTAATTTTACACAGAAGAAATTTCAGAAGTAGAGAAACTAGCCGAAAATGCCCAGCGGGGTTGACATAACACTCTATGAACTCAAATAAACTTATCTTTAATGCGTTTGTGGTTAAATACTTAGATAAGCTTTTTCCCTCTGAAATGAATTATTTGACATGAATCCCATGAAAATCCATCCACTTAACTATCGATTTGCTACATTGAAACATGATAAACTGAAAGCAAATAATGTAGTAAAGTCAATTGCTTAAATATAATTATCTATTTTTTCAGGCTAGTGGATTCAAGAGATATAATGGAGCTTAAGCTAAAACAAGATGATTGTGAGGTCCTCATAAGAAAGAAAGAAGCTTTGCCCCCACCTCCTGCGCCTCAAATGGTGATGATGCAATCTTCACAACCCCAAGCCATGTATCAGTCGCAACCACCCCCGACACAGGCTGCACCTGCTTCTTCAGCACCAGCTCCATCTGCATCACCAGCAGCATCACCTGCCCCTGCAAAGCAAAAGTCCTCACATCCACCACTGAAAAGTCCCATGGCTGGAACATTCTATCGGGCCCCTGCACCAGGAGCTCCCCCTTTTGCTAAGGTAACTAACAATTTGATCAGGCATCTATCTGGTAAGCATCTGCCCAGAATAACTATTAAGGGTGGCAAAATGGTCTTGTTTAAAAACGGGTCAATAACCATTCGGGTTATTTATTTATTTTTTTTGTTTGGTCAAACAGACAGATCAGACTCTGCTTCCCTAAACACTTTTTATTCAGTATAATTGTATAAAGAGTAAGTTGGCGTTAAAATTTGTTTACAATAACAACATTGTTACAACAATGGTCGAACTCTTAGGTAAGGCAATTAGGAGCGAGGTTATATGATTTATTTAAGATAACAACAACCCAAATCAACCTATCCATAAGTGGATAGGTCAAGGCGCCACCTCTCAAAAATATTGACTCAAAACACAAGCATCCTTTGTGACCATCATTAGGTAATGGTAAAGAAAGCTATATTTATAATGGTGGCAGTACTAGTACTATTTCCGTTATGAATTGCATTTTTCATATTCTCATACCATCATCTAGTTCACTTAGATCTTAACTCATATGTTTTCTTTTGGCACTTGCAGTTTGTAGTTTGCTGCTAATCTCTAATATATATATTTTTTTTCTTTGTTCTGAGTTGATGTGAATTTGAGTAATCTTAGAATATATTGGATGTTTGATTTCCAGGTCGGAGACAAGGTTCAGAAAGGTCAAGTAGTATGCATTATCGAGGCAATGAAGTTGATGAACGAGATTGAGGTAACTTATTTCCTCTCATAATTTGGCTTACTTCTAACAACCTAAACCTAAACAAAGAGTCCCTGTAACTGTCAAAAAGTTATTGACCTTAAGATAAATATTGTCGTGTGTGTGAATCTGGCTCATAGTGTTTCCACAAGTTTCTGACTATTCTAGTCAAATGTCTAATCTAAAATCGTTCAAAAGTAGTGATTAAATAACTCTAAACTTTATGCGAAGGTATATCTTGTGGAATATAATCAATAGCACTAACCGTCATGATAACTGTGTGGGTAGATTGGTAATTTTTGATTGAAATGACTTTAGAAAGAAATTATCCTAATTAGCATGCGATGAGCATAGAAATATATTGTTGCTATTTTCATGTAGGAATTATATTTTTTCAGTGTTTTTAATCAATGGCTTTCATGTTATTGTGTTAGGCTGATCAATCAGGAACAATAGTTGATTTTGTTGCTGAGGATGGAAAACCAGTGAGCTTGGATACGGTATATATTTTGTTGACTCCCTATCTATCTATACACACACGTGCACACCCGCACCCTCATTGAAGGTTATATTCTAAATGCAACCAAAAACACTCTTGTTGTTTGCAGCCTCTACTTGTTATCGAGCCATGATGAGGAACATTATGAAGTTATGAGTGCATAGGTAAAGTGATGTGTCAAATTGAAGTTAGAGTTTTCTCTTCTTTTTAGTTCTCTTTTGGGGGTGTTGTTAGTTGGTATGTCATTTATGCGACAAATTGGTTTTGTTCCCTCATCTAAAATAATCAATTATATATCAGAAGATGCTTTTATGCGGTCGCATGTCTTTGTATACTGTACTCCCCTTCCATTTTTTTGTATCTGGTTTACTCTGCTTCAAATTATGAATGTGAGTTCTTGTATCTTTGGAAATGAACGTCTATTTAGATCTGTTACTTGGGTTGCCTATGTTATAGTTTTTGTTGTGTTCTGTTGAATCCGCACTGCTACACATTATATCCATACCGTCTATCAAGTATGGACCTTTAACGAGTTTGTACTGGATGTATATATGTTTAATTGTCAACTTTGAATATCATTGGTGGGTTCTTATGCACGTTATGAAATTGACGATGTTTGTTACAATTAGGTGTGTAATCGAGCCGAGTAATGCCAAGTTCGATCTTAACTCGACTACTAAAACTTGGGCTCGAAACTTAACTCAAGCTCGATCGAGCTTTAAAAATCTAGCTCGAGCTCGATTCGCCTTCTAAAACTCAAGCTCGAAACTCGAATCGAGCTCGAATGAGCCTACATTTTAAGCTCAAGCTTGATAATGAATCGGCATATTTAGTTCGACTTGGCTCGCTTCGTATGATAATTAAATAATTAAGTAATTATAGGTACCGAGAAGCCAAAATTGTAGTTTAATTAAAGCTTGACAAGGCTCACAAACTTCACGAGCTGAGTGTTGTGAAACTCGAACTCGAGTAGCTCGACTCGCTTAATGTCAAGTCAATTGCGGGTATGTTTCACGTCGATCTCAAATAGCTCGCGAGTTATTTAGTCTCGTTTACTTCTAGATACAATCCGATACTAATATAATCTATACCTATATCCATATCTATATCTATACCATCTATAATGTATTTAGGATGTTTGTTTTTAGGAATCTTAAAATTTTTAAGTTTACAAATCTTGCTTTATAAGTAATCTCAAAATTAAACTTTCAAAATACAAGAATTGCATATTAGTTAATAGTATTAAAACTGATGTTACGCTAATAAAATATAAATATTACCATGACTACTATCATGAATTTGCACGTAATAAAATGATAGACTTAATAATCTCTTCACAATTTCACACCACAAGCCCGCGACCACAAAACTATCATTCGTCATTGAAAATGCCGTTCACATAACCAAAAACTATATATCATCTCTATATATATATTACTCACCTTTGATCAAAACAAAAAATGTAAGTTTCATATTTACCCAACTTAAACATCACAATATCATATTGACCCAAAATATGTTTTAAATACATTGTACATCATGCATTCAAAACTTGTATATTGGGTATACATGACATTTTAATGTTTAGATTGGGTATATATGAAATTATCCCCAAAAAATATATATTACTCGCCCTCGTAGCTTTGTGCGGGTGGTATGCTAGTATGAGAAAAATAGTTGGATACAATGGCTAGAGCCTTAGAAGCCAAAATGGCCTATTGATACCGGTTAAAAGATCATTTTAGTCTTTAGAAGTTAGGACAATGAAAAAAGAAGAAAATAATAATTGCGTTATATTTAATCAACTAACATCTTATTTTACTTTTTATTTTCCTAGGTTATGTCTCAACATTCACATGAATATTATAGAGTATACTCTTGCATGAAAAGGCGTAGTGCTTATATAGTAGAGTTCATTACATATTAGCCATTTTCGTTAAAGTAAACAATTTATATTTTCAACTTTCAAGTATTATACAAATATATGGCGGAACTAGGATTTCAAAATAGGGTATGCACTTTTGCTCGAATGGTCCTCGTAGGGTCCTCGAAGGGTCCTTGAAGGGTATGCACCCTATGTTTTTTACACTACCCGTCGAATTTTAGGGTATGCACGTGCATACCCGTGCTATAAGCTAGGTCCGCCCCTGCTACATAAGAATTAGGTTCTCCTGGTTGGATTTATATTTTATAATAGGACATGCTAAATTTATACTGTAACTTAGTTAAGAGTTAAGACAATAAAAGTGTAAATATAAAAAGAATTGAAAAGCCCATTCTATCCAAAACTCATTGGACGATCTTCACTTTAGCAAAATTCGGACATCAAAAGAATCCCGATTCAATATCTTAAAAAAATAAATGAATAAAAATAAATTTAAAAAAAAAAAAAAAAAAACCTAAAATAGATTTGTAAAATGTTTTGTTTTAAACTTTCATTCATAAAAGACATGAGTAGTTACACTCTTTTTATTATGGCTATCTTTATAGAATAGTTCGCTATTGTTTAAGCCATTCCAATCTAAAATGCTCGTCATCCAAACATATATATTGTTATGAAAAATGAATAATAAAAAGACATAGTTTGTAGAAAACTTTAATTGTAGGCATTGCCACAACTAGCGGGTACTCTGCTAGTTATATAAAATATTATCATAGAGCAATCAACTTTCTAAACAATATCCTATCCGAAAAGAGAGGATGTGAATCCGACTACTAATGATATGTCTAAAACTGCGTGTCAACAATTTATTAGTTTGTGAAGAAGTGAATCCAACTACTACAACCAATACAATGTTGTCACACAGTTTAAGGGGGTGTTTCTTTTTATTGTTAGTTAAGAGAGTGTGTGGGGTCTACTACTATATAAGCCACTTATTGAGGAGGGGATCATAATTTATGCCTTGTGGATATAGACCAAATAAGGAAAATAATGGGTCCCACTTAGAAAAGAAATATTATTAAATGGGTTTGTGGACCCATTCTCTTAGCCAACAAAAAAAAGAAACACCCCCTAAGACATATAATTAGACATGTTTTTAAACATCATTTCTCATTCGAAAATATGAGTATACTATGGTTTTGGACTCTTAACGCTAAAACTGGCTAAAAATTGGTAGAGGTTAAAGAGGATTATAGAGTTTTTGGGTTTTTGGATTCTTCAACACTAAAGAACCTGCTAAATAATGACGGTAGGTAAGGCCTTGATCTACAAACAAGTTTCCAGCTACCGGTTATACAGTCCCCATTGGGAGCCTCAGTTGATTACTTGTGTAGATCAAGCCACTCTCTGATAAGATAAAGCTTTGCTAGGTCCGAGCGAGTGTACTAATGGACAGGTACCCAGTGGATCTAGTCAGCCAATTCAGATACCACAGTCACACCGAAGAAAATATCTAAAAAAAGAATGAATGCATGTAGGTCAATGAACACCTATAAATGACTATTTATTCAAGTGTCTATAGAGAGCACAACAAATCCCAGCTTTAATATGACCAATGGTCAACTATCGGATTACAAACAAAAACTTCAACAACCAGATGCAAATCGAGCCAAATTTAAGTCTTCACTCCAGCTCGGGCAGGGCTGAGATAATTCGTCACCAATCCCATAACAGCAAACCTGAACCAAAATATCAGATTAGAAACCCAACCAGAAAACAGGAAAGTGTCGTACGCGTCATACTGAATGAATGAAACTTGTTGCTTTATTAGCATTGATTCAATACAACTAAATTTCCACAATCATAAACCTTTTAGATAAAAACTTGTTGCTTCGCTAACTTTCTTAGAACCCAAAAGTCAAAAGTAAAGCTGAGCCATAACATCCACAATCTATAGTTTTACATATGAGAAATCGCTTGAAGAACCGTATACATTCATTTGATTATAATCCTAATTATACTACCCATAGGAGTATGTTTAACTATTGGAATCCAACAAAGTTTGCAAGTCGGCGCATATATATCACGTGGAAGTTCAGGAGTATATTTGAACCTTCTCAATTTGAATCCTTCTCAATGGATCTATATTCTATTACTTATAATGTAAAAGAAACTTACATGAATCCTGTGGAGATCTGCTTTAAATCTGTCTCTATATTCCTCATATTAGCAAGTGATTGGGCACAGAAGATAAGAGCAAGCCACGAACCAAGCTTGTACTGCAAATCGCAAAATACAAAATTCATCAAACAATGGATCTCATTAAAATCAGCCAACATCTGATCTCAAGTAAGTAGCACTCGCAAAATGTGGCCATCAATCCTATAATCACTAGACTATATTTAAAGTGGGGAGGACATTTAAAATAATCGATATTACAATATAAAATACAAGTTTTGATACACTGTAGATGAAATTTATATAGAAGTTCAGCACCGAATGAAATTCATTCATAAATTGAGCCACATCTGGAAAGTTCAAGAAGACAACCACTATATCTAAATGATTCTGGGTCAGAAAGGGTATCTAATAGTATCTCACAAGAAGCTGATGAAAAACCATTAAGCCCATGCAGATGCTCTTAAAAATAGAAGGATTCACACAAAAGTCAACCAGGCAGTTCTCTAATATCTATGAACACTACCACTGTCTAACTTGTGCCTAACGACACAGGTTCAATTTCATTTAATATGCACGGAATTCCTTATACAAACTTTTGTTCACAATAATTGTTTTCGGTATTATTTCTTCTACTGGATTTGCCTTTACATTTTCTAGCAACTACACTAAATGCCAAAACATTAATGTATACAGAATAGAGCAAATAAGGTAGAACAAAAAGGCGCAAGCAATTACAATGAACTTGCACTTCAAAAGAAAACTGTTGCATACTCATATTAAGTGAAGCTTAACCTGTACCCTTTACGCCCTATATATTCTATAAAGTGCTGACGGTTACTCTCTCCATAATATCCTTCCATGTAGAACAGAACATATTCACCTTCAGGTACTCAAATTTCTATCATTCACTAATATCAATAAGACTTGCAATCTATAATTCCACCTAGAGTTCTTCTAAAGAAAATGTATTCACCGTGAAACCGTCAACTAATTCTACTCCAATCCTAACTTATATCCCTAGCTAGAAGTGCCCTAAACCCCTATATATTCCAAATCAAAGTTCCCGAAATAGTCCTACTTTTATGTTACACCCTTATAGTAACAGATTATATTCAACTTACGTACACAAAGTTAGTCCCCATATGATAAAGTGAACATCTACAACTTCTAGTGTATATTCAAGGATCATTCTCGCCCAGAAAGGGTCAACTAACTCAGCTCCACTTTAACTCCTGTCCCTAAAGATACCCTGACTGCCTGACATAATCCTTATTCCTTAGCATTCACAAATCCAAGACTTTCTTAATAAAAAAAAGCAAATTAGGTAGAACAAAAAAACGCAAGCAATTATTGTGAGCTTACATTATTAAAAAGGAAATTCTTGCATAATAGACGAACCTTGACCTTTGCCAAGGGGCTATGTAAAATCCCTTCAATAAGGTGTTGAGAATTACTTGATCTATAAAAACGACACATCATCCCATATACCTTCCAATCAAATTTCCTTAGTTCACCATCATTGGAAAGAAATGCAAGCCATAAGTCAACCTTTTTTCACGATATAATAAACTAATAAAGTACAATTATACATTCAATTAGTATAGAATTTATGATTTATTTCCCCAAATTGGCCATGGGGCCAATTTTATTCTTCCACTTAATTGTATTTTGCCGCAAGCTATTACTTCAATAAATAAGTTTTGTTTAAGTTTTTCAAATAAGCTCTCGATCTAGCATTCCAAAAATGCTCTTAATGACAATTTTAGGCTAAGTTTGCAAAACTAGCACTAGTAGAGTTAAGAGTTAAGAGTTAGCAGTTAGCCGAAGCTATTTGGTTTACAAAAGACACATTTGGTAACATAGCTATAGATGTAATTATAAAGTGTAAAGTGACATAAAAGCTAAACCGTCAGTTGCCAAACAAGCATTTTATTCTAACTGCTAATCGCTCCTAAAAAAGGTCTGTCTTTCAAACACAGCCTTAGAGTGTATTTGTTTTGTTTAATCTTATTTGTGGGCTTACGAGCTTACATGATTTCGGCTTATAATTCATAAGCCCGAATTTTTTGGCTTATTTTGAGATTTATGGGCTTATATAAGTTTATTATATTATAATAAGCTGATATAAGCCCACAAGGCCACAAGTCTCAAAAAAAAAAAAAAAAAAGGACCGGAAAATTTGAGCTTATGAGATATAAACCGAAATGAACTAAGCTTAAGGGGGTGTTTGTTTAAGCTTATATATGTGGGCTCACGAGCTTATTTGAATTCGGCTTATATATCATAAGTCTCAACTTTCCATCTTATATTGATGTTGGCTTATATATAAGCTTGATAAGAACAAGCGTACATAAGCTTCCATAGGTCTATAAAAAAGCCTCAAAATTGAGGATTATGAAATATAAGGCGAAATCAAATAAGCTCATAAGCCCACATATAAGCTTAAACAAACACCCCCTTAAGCTTATTTGATTTGGGTTTATATCTCATAATTTATTTTTTTGAGACTTGTGGCCTGGTGGGCTTATATCACCTTATATTATGAATAAATATACACCCCTAAATAATACGCGTAAAACCAATCAAACTAAGTACAGTTGTACATAAGAAACTGAAATATATATATAAAATTAAAAAAGTAGTAAAGTACAATAACAACTGAACATAAAGATAAGATCATCTTAGGGGGTGTTTGTTTCGGCTAATATAGCGGGCTTATGGCTTATGTGGTCTTCGGCTTATGTTTCATAAGCTCACATTTCGTGGCTTATTTTGAGATTCTGTGTCTTATATAAGCTTATCATGTCATGATAAGTTTACATAATCTCATAAGTTTCAAAATAAGCCACAAAAAGTGAGCTTATGAAACATAAACCGAAGACCACATAAGCCATAAGCCGGCTATATAAGCCAAAACAAACACCCCCTAAGATGATGAAGAAAGTAACCTTAAACATAACACCAGCAACGCCGCAAATGATGGCGAGGAAACCGGAGTAATCGATAGGGAGATTGTCGGGATGGATCGGTTGAGGTTTGTATGGTTTTGCTGTTGATGGTTGTCGCGGATCGTTCCCGGAAGACGACATCGTTTTTGGTTTTTGATTAGTTTCTTTCGAGATCTGATTGCGAAATTGTTGGATTATTAATGATTTTTAACGATATAGAATTTGGTGTAGTGGTGGTGATGTGTTAAGGTTTGGTAGTATTGCAAATAGGTCCTTTTAGATTTTTTAAAGTGGTGTTAGAACCCGAAAAGCTTGATTTCCGTTCAACTTTGATTCATCCATCCATATTTATATCCAACCGATGAAGCGATTAAATGGATATCCGTTGGATATTAAAAAAATAAAAAAATAATAAAAAAAAGACTCAATAATCTAAAAATTCTCGGTTTTAATTGAAATAAAGTATATGTTGTTATGTAAGTAAATACAATGCTACACTAAACCATAATAATGAATGACATTTCGTTCTCATGGTTTTAGGTTTACTTTTACATCAAAATTATTTATNACTATAACCGTATGTCATTTCATGAAAATCTTATTATGAGTTAGCAGATCGTCACATGAGTGTTTAATTGAAGTTTTATAAGATATATGCGTGTGTATATATATATTTCGTATTTCAGGTGGTAAACCATGATACATATATCCGATCCACTAATGATTTCACACTAGGGCTGAGCATACCCCGACCGACTACCGACTACCGCCCCGATCTCGACCATCCCGACGTCCCGATTCCGATCCCGATTCCGATTCGGGTCGGGAGTCGGTTAGGTTTTCCGGCGAACTCGGGATTCGGGCTTGTCGGTATCGGGTCGGGACGGGATGAAAACTGCAAAACAACAAAGAAAACCGACAAATCCCCCCGATCCCGACCGATCCCGACCGTCCCGATAGCGAACCGATTGGTTTCGGGTCGGGAGTCGGTTTGGTTTTCCGGCAATATCGGGATTCGGGCTTTGTCGGTATCGGGTCGGGACGGGTCGGGACCGGCCCGATGCTCACCCCTATTTCACACAATCATATGACTCATGAACGCACGCCTTTGACCAATTTGATTCGTTGGAGAGATAAACCATATCCACATCCATTAATATTTGGTTCATTCATATCCATTATCAATAGATCGAATCAGGTGGATGTCCATTAGATCGGATATCCATTGCCATCCATAGTTATCGTGGATAACGTAGTACTCGTGCTAGTTGAGATCGACTTAAAAGATATTTGAAATTGATTGGTTAAAGCTCTAGTTAGTTGAATAGAATTCCCTATCAAGTTTGAGGTTTATATAATATTTGGCTCGTCAGGCTCACGAGCTTGCATGTAGGTTAAGTTACACTTATAACATTTTATAGATATATAATTACTGATTACATTAGTATAACTTATAACCTTTGACAGATAGATAATCATTATCATTAGTATATAATGTATGCAGAAGCGAGTTGATACATACTTTAAATGTAGATTAATCGACGTTAAGTCGAGTTTCAAGCTTGACTTTTAGAATACGAGTCGAGTTTAGCAATGTTGAACTCAGCTTAATTCCATTACACCCATATGGTTTGACCCAAAATGTTATTTCCTTCTAGCATTTTCTTTATTTCCTTCGTCCATATAGATTATATATTCTACGATGTGCATTTGTGCCTTCTACTATCTAATAAGTGTTTGTAGGCGGCAGAGTAGCAAAAGTTTGATTTTAACATTCGTGTACCGTGTCAAATACATATCGAAAAGTGTCACTGATCTCTGATGAAGGGAGAAAGTAAACCATATGCAAGAGAAAAAGTTAAAGCATAAACAAAATTCTACTCCTGATGAAGGTAAATGGATCAATATTATACATATTTGATTTGATATTACAGTACTTTTTTACTAGAAAAAGTTGTAGCTTGCTTTCCCTCAAATGTCTACAAATACAACACTCAACAAAGTGCATCCCTTATGAATGCATGTAAAAATAACCACATTGACTAGATCAAGTCAATACAGCAATTGCAGACATTGTGTTTCTGTAAAATACATTTTCTTGTTCTTACTCTTCTACTGAACCGAAACTGTAACATTTGACTTATGCCCAATGTTTGGCTGATTTTTCAAAATGTTTAGTTACCATCCATGAGTAAGAACTACAAACAGTCAAGCAACTTTTGCTTCACAAGTCAGTGTTGCAAATCTTGCACGCTTGCAGTTGCAGCACACCCGAAATGAGAAATGTGCAAATTTTATAGAGTTCGGCAGGATACATACATTTCACCAAAACACCTTCCAACATTACTAGCACATAACTAAAGAAAGACCCATCAAATACAACTGAAACTGTATTTACAAACCTAGATCTGTTCAAAAGATCTTAACGTATACCAGCTAGACAAAGACTTCGCATCAAAAAAGGGCCCCGCGTGAAGGGTATACGAAGAACATTTATCTACTTACAAAAGGATCTTGCTAACCATCTAGCATATTAACTACCCATTATACCCCCAAAAAAGATTCCACTGCCTACAAGTTCCTTCAAAGTTTCACAGAATGTACAAGAAATGAACTTATATCTCCCAAATAGGCAAAAAGATGTAGACTTTCATTCATTTCTTTCTAAGCCAAGAAAATTCAACTATTTAACGATCAAAGCGAGAGACAGTGTACCATATCAGGAAGATTTTCCGACATTGGAACTGCGGTGACATATCTTTTAGGAGATGGCCATGATGCATCTGCAGCTGGCTGAGTTCCATCCGCTTGTCCTCTCCCATGGAAGCTAGCTAAATGATTTATAACCAAAAATCTTTCCAAATCTTGAAAGTCCACACTCAAATCCAAGATTGATGCTTTCTTATCAAGTCTGCAAAGTAACAAAGAAAAACTAAGCAATGGCCATGTGAAGAAAGAAATTCAAGTCGCGTGTAGTGGTAGACTGATCAACTCCGTGTCACTTCTTAGAAACAATTGAACGGTTGTATTACCTTTTCAACTTTACTTAACTAGTGTCTAGCAATTTAATAAAGTTTCATGCTAAAATAGCATGCCGTAGTCTCAATGTAACTGTGCTAAACACAATATTGTTTCATCTAACTGGTTTTACTAGATTCTGTATTCCAAAACACAACTTGCAAACTAGTTGATTGCACTAAATGATAATTACTGAAATACTGTGAAAGCTGTTGGATTGCCTTCAAAATCAGATAATAGCAGTAATGACGGAAGCAAATTTAATATTACCTAAAAAAATCATCTTCAAGCTTTCCTGCTTTACCCTTGAAATCTTCAATGGCTTTTGAGAGACGATGATCGTCAATTCTCTCAGGTTGTTCCTTTTTATCAGAAAGACTGCAAATTGTTTACCCAGAAAAACATTTCAGAACAAGACCAGAAGATATTACCACACGCTTGGATTTTAGGTATCTTACCAGTTTGCATTGCTGAGATAGATACTTGAATTACTTTGAGCAGAAGAGAGTAGATTGCATGCATCTCCAAGTGCCAATCGAGCTGCATTGTAAAGCACACTTTCATAGTTGGAACTAGCTTTTAGTGACACGGACGGGGGAGGGCGAAGCAGTTGTTGCATTAGCAGAGTAGTGAAAATAAGCCGTCTTTTTGGTCTTACAATAGGACGCTTATATTCAATCACATCACCGTCATCATCAACCTATGACCAAAAGGAGCTTCTTAGAACTTTGAAAGCTGACATANAATGAAAGAAATAGAAAAGACGAGAAAACACACATTTTCCATAAGCTGATTGGCTGCTCTGGACCATTCCACGGCACCAGTGCTGCAAGAATAAGAATCAATATCATATTAATAGAACTATCTCCAATAGGGAATGCAAAACCAAGTACAGAAACTATGTATTTAAAATTTCAAATCACCCTAATACTATGCAACATGGCAAATTATAGCAGCCACCAAACTATCACGATTTGTATGCATAGAAAATGCAGGTAAGCTAGAAAAGACACTCACTCCTATAACCCACCAAGTTGGTGTTCGAAGTTGAGTTTTGAAACAGTTCAATCTGATAAATGCCCCTTACAGCCGCAAAAATCAGTTTTTTTATGTTTGACTAATCAGATTATGCTTCTATATATAAAATTCTCAGTTTTGGACAAAACTGATTATGCAAATCTGACTATGCAACAAAACTGATTATGCAAATCTTTTTCACCTAAATAAACCCATCTAAAACCTAATACGAGACCTTTACCCACATCCGACAAGATCTATTATCTTCTTTTTTGACAAGAAAATCTTTTTTCACATCTGGTATTATATTCTTTAACAATCAAAGATTGCCAAACAAAAGTCAAAAGAATCGACAAAATTACATAATGACTTTCAGAAAACACATCCAAGAACCCCTAAGAAAAAAATGGTGATTTCAGTATTTTCAATATCTTTACTCATGGACACAAGCATATTTGTAAGAGTAAGATAATCTTAGTGAGCAACATAAGAGTTGTTATCATTAGCACGCACCAGATTCCTTGAAGATTTTTGAAACTCCCCGAGACTTCTACAAGCCATGGATGATGACCAGCTGATGTAAACCTGTGTTTCTTTAGTCTTGATGTAACAAGATTGTGAATACCTACATTTTTGGGCAATAGAGAGGACTGCTCAAAGGCCAATGATGGTGGAGTAGGAGTGTTCCAGATAGCATCAAATTGACTAGCATAAGCAGAACTTGCTTGCCCATGTGTTCCTAAACCACCAGAAGGCCTCTCAACACTAAATGCTTGGTCAGTTGATTTTAAAGCAGCAACTTTTTCTGGCATGGACCGGCTATGGTTAAAAGCAGGATATCTATCAACCCAGGATTGGACCATTTGAGGAGTGATGTAAGACTGTTCAGCTTTAACAGAAATCATACTATTACTAGGAACATTATATTGGATACGTAAAGGTGAGGCTTCCATACTGGAAGTTGATACATCCAAGTTATCTGAACTTTTCAGTCTTTTTGTTGCCCTGGTACAAAGATCATTGTCCAAATTTTTCATGGCACTCATTTGGTTCATTAGAGAACGGCTAAAGGCTTCAATATTTATCTGACTAGAAATAGGATTCACAGGCAACACATCAATGACAGGTTCCGTCCCTAGTGATTCATCCACCATTTGACCCTGGTCAACCTTTGCAGACCAGACATTTTGGGGTAAGAAGCTTTTTGTTGATTCTACTGAATTTGACTGACTCCTTGCAAGAATCATTTGATAGTTTTGAAGCATACTTGTATTGTTCTTAAATCCCTCACGGGGGTTCTCCTGACCCTTGTCTCTTACATTAGTTAGCAAGTGAGCCTGATTTAAAGAATTAGAAGCATTATCAGGCAAGGGTAACTGATGTAGTGATGGGAGGCCCGGATTTAAACCGAACCCTTGAGAGTCTGATGACTGGCTTCTCTGGAAGGCTCTTAAAGATTCATCAGAATAACCTCGTTCAGACATCTCTGATGATAAACTGTGTCCTGAAGAGTTTAATAGTTCCGAACCACGATTTCTCGATTGATCCACCTTGTGAAGAGGCTCCTGCATATCTTGGCTGCTGATAAAGAAATGAAGCAGGAAACTATGAGTTAATGTGCACAGAATTGTGTCTGACAAAGATATTGATACAGCTAAAAAGTCTAATTTGAACATGTGATGAAGACAGACAATTTAATTACTACAGGAAAGAAAAATGAAAGCATAGTTCGAATCATACCTATGTTGAAAAGCCTTATCGGATGCGGATAAACCTACAGGTCTATTAGAGGAAGCAAACATATTAGGCACAAGACCACCAACCATGTTAGACCTCATGTCATAGGATCCTTTGGTGATTCCCTCGCGATCAGATACATGCCACTGAAAACACAATACTTATCACACTAAGCTGAACAGTATCAAACTAGATAGAAATATATAAGTATACATGAATCCAATAAATCACCTTTCCAAATTCAGCAGAACTTTCAAGAGCCTGGCCACTAGTTCCTGTATGTCCAAGATTCCATTTATCTTGACCTCTTGATCCTTGAAGAAGCTGCAAGGACATTGACTGTGCAGCGTTACCTTGTAGTTTCCCATATAGCATTTCATCCACATTCAAGTTCCCCATTGGATGATGCTGAAACTTCCGTTGGCCCAATGTGTTCCGGCCAGCATCTGATGAAGCATTTTCCCTCAAACGAGTGGTGGCCACCTGGCGAGATGACGTTGACTGGTAGCTATCATTTGAGTTCTCCCTTTTACTTCGGCTCTGTATCTCATGCATCTTTATATCCTCCTTATCAGAGCTATTAAACGATGATTCAGAAGCCTGGGAACCCTTGTTCAGATGACTCTGTGGTCTCCCCGAGTTCCCACTCCCTCTAGAGTTCACTGGAGATTGAACATGTTTCCACTGATTGAGTTGGTGGCTGTTTGGAGAGAACTGGAACTGGTCAAGATGAGTACCACCCTGCATGTTACTTAGATTGGGTGTAGCAACAGCACTATTCACATTAACCCTTTCTCCATTAATCTGTGGACTACCCATGGAAGTACTTATGGGCCCTGAATCAACAAGGGAAGTAGAAAGAGAACTAACCCTCCTACCATCACCATGCCCGGTTTCATCATGCAGAAACCCCGTGTATTTCTGATGCTTATCTTTCATTTCGGCACCATCAACTCCAAAGCCCATAGCCGAGGTATTAGTAAAGCTAACATCAGCCAAAGGTGTTTGTTTGTTAAGATTCGGAAAGTTCACACCCGTCAATTCTTCCTGCAAACCTGCACCACTACTAGAAGCTTCTGCAACTGCTGATTGCATAAGAGCACTCCAACTACCACTTTGAAGAGAAGGAAGTCCACTTGCAAATTCATTACCATCCAGTAGATTAGAAGCACCTCCGTCCATGTTGATATCACTACCAAAAGCATCCCAGATATTTTCATCTGAGCCAAACAAAATTTTCTCCTCCTCAGGATCTAAAGAAGCCGAACCATGTGATGTATCAGCACCAGTTACTAGTTTATCATGTGTCGTTTCTGAAAGCCCAATGAAATCCTGTGGACCTTGGAATTCCTGCTCACAATCAGTTTGATGGTTGGAGTTCAATTGCTGAATTTGCTCTGTGTTTATCCAACCATTTATATCTTCACCAGACATGTGCTCAGACAAACTATCACCCGGGATACCTTGCCTACTGACCAATGTTCCATCATGCGTAGAAACATGTTCTGGAATTCCTGCATACTGATTACCATAAGTTGCCAGTTGCTGAGCTGGAACCTTGTCTATGGCAGCATAAGGATATGGATTGAGAACAGCCTCCGAGTTGGAAACAGGAACCCCGTATAAAGACTGATCAGCTTGCTGATGAATAAAACCCACTGAACGTTGCGCCTGGCCCTGTTCAGGCCAGTACGATTCAAACAATGGAGGGCCATTTCTAAACCCATGTGAATTGCCTCCAGATACTTCTGTAGCAAAAGCTGTAGCTTGGTTTGTGAGGGTGTTTTGCCTTGTGTCTACTTGCTGCATATTCTTTCGTCTTTGAAGCTCTTGCATCTTTTTAAGCATAAGTTGCTGTTGTATGGTTCGTACGTCACTGACTCCAGATTGCTTGTGATGTAATGGTTGCTGCAAACCTGAATGGTGTCCACTTATCTGATGTTGACCTCCAAAAGGATTTGAACTACTGTGTGCAGTAAAATCACTTGATCTATGACAATTAAATATTTGCTCAGAGACACCCCCTTCTTCTGACTCATGTACCAAATAGTCCCCCTGATTCATATTATCATGATCAGACTCTGCATGCAATCCCAAATAGTTTGTTTCATCAGGCCTGGTTTGCAAACCCTGGTATCCATATATGTAGACATTCATGTTTTGGTTTTGGCTATGAGGTTGGTTTTTAATGAACTCTGGCTTTGCAGTTGTTTGCATTAACTTGTACCCATATGGGACAGGAGGACTAGTTTCTAAAAAACAAGAAGCACATATTTTAAAGTCAGTAATTATCATAGGAAACAAAACCATGATTAGTAGTATCAAAATCATACGCCTTTATAGAAGTGGCAAAAAAGGTGACAGCGCTCCACGGGTCAAAATGGGTTCGGGACAAAACAGCAATTTTTATGTACATGTCAAGTTGAATTGAGTTGACATGCCAACATTTTCTTCAAACTTTATAGATTTATATATGACTTAAATCTATGATTATAGAAACTATTATATGAAATAACAGCCTTTTTTAAACAAAATGATTTGGAAAATAAGCAGTTGTATACACTTTAGAAACCTCTTCAACCACAAACCCATAACTTTGATTTATTTCGCATGTTTGACCCTTGTCAATATAGTCAAACCTGAATTGACCCGTTCACACATGAAATTGTCCCTCCAATCTTTAATATCATCCATCAAGGTAAAAGACAACTAGATGAACTCAAGTTAAACTAAAAACTCACTTTTAAGTCAGTTCAGTTACCTGGTTGTTCATGGACGTAAGGTTTTGCATTAGAGCCTAGAGGACCAATTTGTCTCTGACCATTTACCCACAAACTATTATCTGAATCCCAATTTGCACCCACGGGATGCAAATGCTGGCCTTGAAACAAGTTTTCTTGAGAATAGAAATTGTGAATCTTATCTCCAACTTCGTTACCAGGCATTAATAGTTAATGCATTCTGATCAGAGTATAAAATAAATGAAGTCTTCCAGCTTCCAAATCAACAACTAGCAAAACGAAAAGGTCTACCTTCAACGGTTGCAACATCCAAATTAAGATGCGGAAGGATTGTGCAACTTCGTAAGATATGCAACTATCACATCTCGCAGTCCGTTGAGATTAGCAAACTTTCAAAATAACATTGAGATCAAGATTATTAGCCTGCAAACATTCAATTGATCAATCAGTTATAGAGTGGCTTAAAAACAGAACCACACAAACTAGTCATCGACAGGTAATTAAAAGACGTGCCATTCACTTATCAGCACTAAAAGTGGCAAATGATGCTAATATCATGTTTAAACTTCCAAAAACTTCTAAGCACGCTACTTTTAAGTAAACATGCTATACTGAACTACAACCCAGTGAGCCATTATGAATCTTCTGAATAATCAAAATTCACTGATCGGCATAAAAAAGAAGTAATAAATTATGGTTGTCTCAATGTACATAACTCAAAATGCTAGAAACAAAACAAATATAATACGCCCATTAAACCTACATAAACAATGTCATTCTATAAAACATAGAGCCATGTCCTTTTCAACGTCCATTATAAAGTGTAGTGACCTGTTACAAATTAATCTGCTACTAGTGTATGACAGCAACTTTTTTTTTTATTTTATTTTTTATTTTTTATTTTATTTTATTTTATTTATTTATTTTTTTTTTTGTTGCAAAGCTGTATGACAGCAAGCTAAAATTAACTCTTTTATAGTTTTTCTAGAAAAGAAAAACCTCCTTAAGAGTTATATTGTATCCATTACAAGACACTCAGGTTGTTCTGCCCTTTTAGAAACTTAAACTGCATAACCTTGTACACCTGGGTTTCAAATCTCAACTTTCAAAGATTTAGATGTCAAAGGTCTTCATATGCTAACTAACACGCATAAAAATGGAAATGCAGGCCTTGGTGATGCAGTTAAAGCTCAAACATGAATCCGGTAACTGGTGGCAGCACAAGCATTAATATGGCATAAAAATATAGGATGTGATTATTCAAAAATTTCTGTAATAGATTAAGACAGGTAAACAAATTACTTCTAAATTCATGTATTGGTCCAATACAGTCTCAAACTCTCAATTGACCACGTGATCTAGATTTAAATAAACTCTAACAATAATACTAAACAGAGCACACTGAACAACCAACAAAAGTCTAATTGGACTAGAACGTGCATTTTCAGCTCCCAAGCTTGATGGGGCATAAGTGATACTAATGTGCAACACACAAGTATGCTTCAGCTACCCACTTAAGAGCATCAGACTTTATTGTTAAAGCAATAAAGCTTAACCCGCCGGCACATAAATTTCCTATTGAACTTGATTAAGACACCAGAACAGGACTTCCAAGTATTATAGTAAAAACAATAGAAAACTACGGCTGAAGGAAACTAAGAAGCAATGGCAGTGTTAAATCCTGATGCTGTAATTATAATTACAAATAAAGTTGGTGACATTAAAGGAAATAAAGGTATGGAAACTTTGACTTTAGATGCCTATTTGAGTCCTTATAGCACCACCATATGTCAACGTTGGTAGGATAAATGGGTTTCTTGCATATCAGCCACGTGAACAAGTTAACAGCTACCAAAAGACAAATGTATATGACTAATGAAATCTTCGGCTAGGTCAATTAAAAGACTGTATGACCTTGAAAGAAAAGGGAATGTCTTTTGCAAAGGTGCGGTTCAGGGTATTTCTACATGATGCCTTAAACTTTGTAGGAGCGTAAAAGTGCTTTATTTCCTCTACTGTTTTTTTTTTTTTTTTTTTTTTGAAAAGTCTTGCGTATTGAACCCACATTCATTACTAAGAGGGTGTTTGTTTAAGCTTATTTGTGGGCTTTTGAGCTTATATGATTACGGCTTATTTTCCATAAGCTCAATTTTCAGGCTTATTTTGAGACGCATGGCCTTATATAAGGTTACTATGATATAGTAAGCTCATATGTCTCAAAATATGGTGGAAATTTTGAGTTTATGAAAAATAAGCCGAAATCATATAAGCTTATAAGCCCACAAATAAGCTTAAACAAACACCCCCTAAACCAACATTCTTCCAAAGTTAAACTCCTCGTCACTTATCGCCAAGAATAGAATCTGTTTCGAGCATCCTATATGTATGACATCAGCCATCTTCCTTCTTAAAACTAATAACTAGTATCAAGGTAGCTATAGCTAATTAGCAATGCTGAACAAATTATAAAACAAAACTCGGACAAAATCGCGGGATCCCTAAGGGGGTGTTTGTTTAAGCTTATATAACGAGCTTATAGCTTATTTGGTTTCGGGCTTATGTTTCATAAGCTCACATTTTGTGGCTTATTTTAAAACTTTTCAGCTTACATAAGCTTATTATGACATAATAAGCTTATATAACCCCATATGTCCCAAAATAAGCAACAAAAAGTGAGCTTACGAAACATAAGCCGGAAACCAAATAAGGCATAAGCCCGCTATATAAAAGCTTAAACAAACATCCCCTAAAACTCGATATTCTTTCACCTTGACACCAACATTGTTCAAAGAGTAAAAACTAGTATTTCCTACATGACAAGTTTATATAACTACCAACCAACACACTATTCCTAAATCTTTCAAAACATTAATAAACAAACAAATAAAAATGAAAGCTTTAAAACCCTATATAATTTTTTACAGATGATAATAATGAAAGTGAACTTACTTGAAAATGGTTATGGCTAATTTTTTAGGGTTTTGTTTTGTTAGGTTATATATATGGAGGGTTTTGAGAGGGAGATGAAAAGAGCGTCCAAACAGTGTTTTGAGAATTTAATGTAATCGGGGGGCTCGAACTGGTTTGGTTTGCTCCGGGTTCCGAGGATTTAAAGCTGCAAACTTAGCACCATGTGTTGTCATTTCGTAGCCTTATGCTCATTATTATTAGTCCTACCCTCCAAAATTTTATAATTTCAAATTTCTTGCTATTAAAAATTGGAAATTGACTAGGGTAAGTAATCTAAGAAAGTGGATTTTTTTTTTTTTTTTAACCCGCGCTACGCTGCTGGATGTGAGGTGTACGTGAAAATGATTATGTTGTTTTAAATTTTTGTTAGAATCGGTTTTGGTTTTTAGTATTGATACAATGTTTCAAATATATACAAATAAATTTTAAATAATAAGGTAATAATATTAAATAATTTGACAAATATTTAAACATATAAAAAGTTATTTTAGAAAACAAGCAAAGAAGCTTGTTAATTCAGTTTTACTAAAAAATAATTAACTACAAATATACAAAGTTAAAGGTGCTTATGTAAAACTAAAAAAACGAAAGAAGAATGTCATTAAAATTTGGAGTTTTGTTATTTGTAGCCTTTATGTTGTGTTCTCCAGATTTTTTAGGGAAGAAAAGGAAATAAGTAAAGAGAAGAGAAATACAATCATCTCAAAAGTGGGAAAAAACTTGGGAGCCAAAATAGCATCGTTAGTCCTCATTGAGTTAAAATATTTGCATCATTAGTCTTCATTGACTATAGAGTTAAAATATTTTCATCGTTGGTCCTTGTTGAGTTACAATATTTGCATCGTTAGTCCTCATTGACTTTTCTTACGCTTTTATCATTTTTCGTCCGTTTTTCTTACGTTTTCGTCCGTTTTTATCCATTTTCGTCCGTTTTTCTCATGTTTTTATCCGTTCTTCCGTTTTTCTCACTTTTTCATACGTTTTTATCCGTGTTCATACACTTTTATTCTTTTTTGTCTATTATTCTACGTTTTCATCCATTTTTCTTATATTTTCGTCCATTTTTATACATGTATTATGTGTGAAAACGGGTAAAAATATATGAAATTGGATAAAAACGTATGAAAACTTGACATTTGATAAAAATGTTTCTGTATTGATTTTAAATCATGATTTTGACCCCTTTCTGATTCGAATCATCAAAAGTGTAATACACGAAAGTTGTCAGGAATGATGTTTTACATCAAAACTCGTGATATTTTAACCTGAAATTGCAAAACAATTACTGTTTACTACCAAAACTTAAGCGGTTTTCGACCAAATTCATAACTTATAAACTTATAACTCTTGTAACTCATCAAACTTAGAAGATTTACAAGAGTTTATAAGTGTATAAGTTATGAAATTTGGTCAAAACCCGCCTAATTTTTGGTAGTAGCAGCCATTGTTTTGCAATTTCAGGTTAAAATCACACGAGTTTTGATGTAAAACATCGTTCCTAACAACTTTCGTGTTTTACACTTTTGATGATTTGGATCAGAAAGGGGTCAAAATCATGATTTAAAATCGATACAGAAACATTTTTATCAACTGTCAAGTTTTCATACGTTTTTATCCATTTTCATATATTTTTACCCGTTTTCACACATAATATATGTATAAAAATGGATGAAAACGGATTAAAACATAAGAAAAACGGACGAAAACGTAGAATAATAGACGAAAAAGAATAAAAGTGTATGAACACGGATAAAAACGTATGAAAACATGTGAAAAACGGAAGAAACGGATAAAAACATGAGAAAAACGGACGAAAACGAATGAAAACGTAAGAAAAACGGACAAAAAATGATAAAAGCGTAAGAATAGTCAATGAGGACTAACGATGCAAATATTTTAACTCAACAAGAACTAACGATGCAAATATTTTAACTCTAGTGATTACATATCAGATCTACTTTGTGGATAGTGAACATAAGTCTTGAACTGGTCACGTTAATAAACCGAGACAATAAGTATCACACATATCATATTTATGCATTAACATATTCTTACCATCGTGTTCATTTCGGTCATGAACATATCCTTATTCAGGAGAATTTTAGAGAACTTAGCCATCTAGTTCCCAAAGATGCGACCACAAATCAATCTCGTTTAAGTAATGCCAATCAAGAATATTCCGTAGTATTCCACTGTAAAATCCATTAGCATTATTAAGAATTAAAACTCAGCCCTTAATCATCAATAGAAAACACATAAAATTCATCATTGGAATGGGCATACCTGTGTGTTAGTACTTTTGAGTTTTCCTCAACTAGTTTTCCTATTGAACTTAGACCATGGGATCTCCAATTTTTCTAGGTTAGGTTTCCGTCAAGTAGTCACTCATTTTGTTGGATTTAATCACATACCCCTCGATGTAAATATGACTTGTTCTCTACAAAGGCATTATGTCAAAGAATCTGCTATATTTTCCTTTGACTTTACGTAGTCGATGGAAATGATTCCATTTCTCAACAAGTCCTTTATCGTATTGTGGCGACGTCTTATACATCTTGACTTGTCGTTATAGATATGATTCTTTGCTCTAATGAGAGCAGCCATACTATCACAATGTATACACACAGCAGTCACTGATTTTGGCCACAAGGGAATACCCTCTAGAACGCTTCTAAGCCATTCCACTTCTTCAGCAGCTCTGTCTAAGGCTACATGAGGTCATTGTCCATCTTTTTTCTTGTTTAAATTGAAACATTTGATGTTACAACTCTAGTTCTTCTTTTTGGTGAGCAAGCTTCTGTTGTTCCAATTCTATTTGATGTGCATACTTCTGTTTTTCAAATTTCACTTGCTCTCATATTTAAAATAATAAAACCTTTTATAAATGAACTTGATAGAAATTTATATTAAAATTTTTATTTTTACAAATATATTTCGTTTTTTATAAAATAAGCAAATCCAAACACTAGTTTCAAAAATATTTTTTTTAAGCAACGATACTTATTTTAAGTATAAACGCACTCAGAAAAAAAATGCCCACTTAGAGTCTTAAAAATTTTAAGCACCATTACATCCAACCTTATCCTTAATATTTTAGTAAAAATATTTTAGAAACATTGGACGTTTGTGGATGGGGTATAAACCATGTATCGTGAAGAGGTACTATGTTTGTGGATGGGGTTAGAAACATTAATCGTGGTTTCTTTTTTGTCCCCTTCACGTTCACCGTAAAAACTGATATATGCAGATCTTTTCATTGGCACACATGTCAAGCGCCTTTGTACGGAAGATTCTTTGAAAATATGGAGTATAATTTATCTGTTTTTATTAACAATGATATGCGTACTCAAATATTGTTTCAGTAAGTCCTTGTATTTTGTTTTGTTAATGTATAGTCTACTAATATCTTCTAATGTATACTTTAATTTTAGCAACTTACATGCTATTGTTTGTGTCAAGAAGGGGAGGGATACATCTAAGCTAATGGATCAGTAGGGCTAATGTTCAATGCTAAAGAGGTCCGCGACTGGACCATAACTACCCCTGAGGTAATTGTCTTTTATACTACTAATACATTACGTACTGTAATAAATTGGAGGGTATTTTAAGGGGTAAAAAGGCATTTGGATTGATTTATTCTATTTTATTGGGCTTATATATCTATCAAACTGAAGTCCACTTAAGTTAATGAGTTTAGGTTGTCAAATACGGTTTGGGCCATATTTGTCAATTTGATGGCTTAACAATTAACCTTTTTCTTTTTCTTTTTTGACAGTTTATGCTTGGGAATGACCTTTACGCTTAGGTGTGTGATCTCTTTGTGGTTGAGGGTGTTAGGAATTTACAAATCGTAATACAAACAAATATTTTCAGATTACAATACAGAGATTGAGGCCTGCGAATAGCAGCGTCCTAAAACAGAATTTCGCCCGAATTAGTTCGACTGTTTTGAGGATACAACAACCAAATCAAGAATTAATCTTGAATATGACGAATCTGAATTGATACTCTTGATGGAATTTGTAGCCATATATATAATGCTTGAAAGGGTGTCACCAACCGTTGAAACTCTTCTTCATATCTCTTCAAAATACCGTTATGTTTGTTATAACTGTAAAAGAAAAGAAATGTTGCAACTTTTCATGATACTGTAGAATGAAACCTAATATGAATTATTAAACAATATGTAAAGATTTTTCTTATTTGAGCCTAGAGCCCCAAGACCCATCTTTTGACCATTTAAAATATATATTAGTTATACAAATATTAAGCCTAATAGCCAAAACATGCCTAAACCCCACCACTAAGCCCAATACTAGGGACTTGATCCATTTGGAAGACATTGGTGGAAAGTTATTATAAAGTGACATTGGTTTCATATTTCAAGCAATGTGGGATGGAGCATTACATGTTCCAACAATACCCTACATTTTCTATTCAAACACAAATAATACCCCACATTTGAATAGAAAATAAGACAATTACTTATTATTCTATTTCCATCACATGCAATAGGACATGCATCTGATTAGGTGTCTTTTGGACTTTAACCTATCCTAGTGAGTAGATATTGGATCTACTTTGTGGAAAGTGAACATAAGTCTCGAAGTAACCACATTTTGTAGTAAATCGAGGCAATAAGTATCACACATATCATATTTATGCAATAACAGATTCTTACAGTTGTGTTCATTTCAGTCGTGAAAATATCCTTATTCATAAGAATTTTAGAGAACTTAGCCATTTGGTTCCCAAAGATGCTACCACACATCAATCTCGTATAGGTAATGCAAATCAAGAATATTCCATAGTATTCCACTGTAAAAGCCATTAGCATTATTAAGAATTAAAATTCAGCCCTTAATCATCAACGAAAAAACACGCAAGATTCATCATAGGAATGGGCATACATGTGTGTTAGTACTTTTGAGTTTTTCTCAACTAGTTTTCCTATCGAACCTAGACCATGGGATCTCCATTTTTGTTTGGTTAGTTTTCCGTTGAGTAGTCATTCATTGTGTTGGCTTTAATCCCATACCCCTCAATGTAAATACGACTTGTTCTCTACAAAGGCCTTTTGTCAAAGGATCTGCTATATTTTCCTTTGACTTTAATTAGTCGACGGAAATGATTCCATTTCTCAACAAGTCCTTTATCCTATTTTCCTTTGACTTAAATTAGTCGATGGAAATGATTCCATTTCTCAACAAGTCCTTTATCGTATTGTGGCGACGTCTTATATGTCTTGACTTGCCGTTATAGATATGATTCTTTGCTCTAGTGAGAACAACTATACTATGAAAATGTATACACACAGAAGTCACAGATTTTGGGCATAAGGGAATACCCTTTAGAAAGCTTCTAAGCAATTCTGCTTCTTCAGCAGCGTTGTCTAAGGTTACATGAGGTCATTGTCCATCTTTTTTTCTTGTTTAAATTGAAACATTTGATGTTACAACTCTAGTTCTTCTCTTTGGTGTTTAAGCTTCTGTTGTTCCAATTTTATTTGTTGTGCAAACTTCCATTTCCATTTCTCAACAAGTCCTTTATCCTATTTTCCTTTGACTTAAAGTAGTCGATGGAAATGATTTCGTTTCTCAACAAGTCCTTTATCGTATTTTGGCGACATCTTATATATCTTGACTTGCCGTTATAGATATGATTCTTTGCTCTAGTGAGAGCAACTATACTATGAAAATGTATACACATAGAAGTCACAGATTTTGGGCATAAAGGAATACTCTCTAGAAAGCTTCTAAGCAATTTTGCTTCTTCAGCAGCTTTGTCTAAGGTTACATGAGGTCATTGTCCATCTTTTTTTCTTGTTTAAATTGAAACATTTGATGTTACAACTCTAGTTCTTCTCTTTGGTGTTTAAGCTTCTGTTGTTCCAATTTTATTTGTTGTGCAAACTTCCGTTTTTTCAATTTCACTTGCTCTCGACCCGTCTGATCTTCCATTTCCTGTTGCAGCTTCTTTAACTCTAAATTTAATTAGTATGACTTTTTGCTATCATATTTAACATAATAAAACCTTTTATAAATGAACTTGATTGAAATTTATATTAAAATTTTTATTTTTACAAATATATTTCGTTTTTTTTTTAAATAAGCAAATCCAAACACTAGTTTCAAAAATATTTTTTTTAATAAAATTACTTATTTTTAAGTAGAAACGCGCACTTAGAAAAATAAGCAATCCCAAATGCCCACTTAGAGTCTTAAAAATTTTAAGCACCATTACATCCAACCTTATCCTTAATATTTTAGTAAAAATATTTTATAAACATTGGATGTTTGTGGATGGGGTAGAAACCATGTATCGTGAAGAGCTACTATGTTTGTGGATGGGGTTAGAAACATTAATCGTGGTTGCTTTTTTGTCCCCTTCACCTTCACTGTATAAACTGTTATATGCAGATCATTTCATTGGCACACATGTCGAGCGCCTTTATACGGATGATTCTTTGCAAATATGGAGTATAATGTATTTGTTTTTATTAACAATGATATTCGTACTCAAATATTTTTTTTTCGGTAAGTCCTTGTCTTTTGTTTTGTTAATATATTATCTACTAATATATTCTAATTTATACTTTAATTTTGGCAACTTACAGGCTATTGAGTTTGGGTTGTCAAAAGGTCCCGCGACTGGACCATAACTAACCTGAGGTAATTGTCTTTTATACTTCTACTACATTACATACTATAATAAATGGGTGGGTATTTTTAGGGGTAAAAAGGCATTTGGATTGATTTATTCTATTTTATTGGGCTTATATATCTATCAAACTGAAGTCTACTAAAGTTAATGAGTTTGGGTTGTCTAAGGCGGTTTGGGCCATATTTGTCAATTTGATGGCTTAACAATTAACCTTTTTCTTATTATTTTTTGATAGTATATGCCTGGGAATGAATTTTACGCTTTGGTGTGTGATCTCTTTGTGGTTGAGGATGTTAGGAATTTACAAATCGTAATACAAACGAATATTTTAGATTACAATACAAAGATTGAGCCCAGCGAATAGCATTGTCCTAAAACAGAATTTCCCCGAATTGGTGCGACTGTGTTGAGGATACAACAATCAAATCAAGAATTAATCTTGAATCTGACGAATCTGAATTGATACTCTTGATGGAATTTGTAGCCATATATATAGTGCTTGAAAGGGTGTCACCAACCATTGCAACTCTTCTTCATATCTCTTCAAACTACCGTTATGTTTGTTACAACTATAAAAGAAAAGAAATGTTGCAACTTTTCATGATACTGTAGAATGAAAGCTAATATGAATTATTAAAAAATAAATAAAGATTTTTCCTATTTGAGCCTTAGAGCCCCAAGGCCCATCTTTTGACCATTTAATACATATATTAATTACACAAATATTAAGCCCAATAGCCAAAATATGCCAAAAACCCACCACTAAGCCATTTGGAAGGCATTGGTGGAGAGTTATTATAAAGTGACATTGGTTTCATATTTCTAGCAATGTGGGATGGAGCATGACATGTTCCAACAATACCCCACATTTTCTATTCAAACACAAATAATACCCCACATTTGAATAGAAAATAAGACAATTACTTATTGTTCTATTTCCATCAAATGCAATAGGACATGCATCTGATTAGGTGTCTTTTGGACTTGAACCTATCCTAGTAAGTACATATTGGATCTACTTTGTGGAAAGTGAACGTAAGTTATAACACCCCGAAAATTTTTGGAACACAGAGGAAGACTTATTCGGGGTAATTACGTATCGATCATAGACAAACTTAAAGTAAATAATTCAAAAGATAGGTTTTATATCATTCAATGAAAACTCAATCTTCAGAGTACAAAACATTTTTCCATGAAGTAAAAATACTTCATAAATAGTGATAAGTTTGAAAAGAATAATAAGTTTATTATGATAAAAGGGAGGTCTTGTGCCCTTTTGCCAGCTACGTGCCATCATGCCCGCTAGTTACCTGAGATAAACATGTTAAAAAGTCAACGCAAAGGTTGAGTGAATCCATAGTTGTTTAAGTAGTACTCCCTCCGTCCCAAAATTATTGTCCACTTTGAATTTTCAAAGTCAATCAGGTTCGACTTTGACCATAAATATATATTTTTAGTTATATAATATTTTATGAAAAATTATACCATTGAAAAATACACTTAAAACCCAATCCATTTATATATTTTGCATCAAATATTATGTAACACCCACAAAAATATTTAAGGTCAAAGTTAAAGAAGAAAGACCGAAAAAGTCAACAGTGGACAATTAATTTGGGACGGAGGGAGTAATAATTTGAACACAAGTTATCAATTTTTAAATCAGAGAGCTCACGGGTTAGCTCGGTAATAAGTATGTATAAAAATTAACCTATACATACGATATTGCTCCTAATGTTCATGATGCACAAGCCTTAACAGTCATGTCGCAATCACCTACACCACAAAGGATGTAAATGACGAAGGGCCCTCAGGGGAAAGCTATGTTAGATTTTCCCAAAAGTACGAATATAGCTCACCTCCTGACAACAAATCGGGATTGCCTTAGGTGGGTTGTCGGTCCCAATAGATCTATTAACTATATTTCGCTCTCACTCGCAAGTGATTAAGGTTCGTGAAAGAGGGACTTTTAGCATAGGGTCAACTTAGGCAATATCAGGAAATCAGGAAATAATAACATACTAAAAATACTTGTGCTCGGTTTATCGCATGTATCTCCCCACAGGGTTTAGTAAAACAGTTTAAAAAGTGGGACTATAAACTCACCTCGGTAAAGTAGTTTCCAGTTAATGTTCAAATGAAATTCAACGGGTANCAATGTTTGAAATGCAGACGACTTGATATAGTTTTAGGTTTCCGTAAAGGAAACATGTTTATGGTAATCACACATGACACACCAAAAAACAAACTCAAAACCATGGTTCAAAGACTAGCTAGTGGCCACATCCAGTGCATGAAATGTAGACGACTGGATATCGATTTAGGTTTCCGTAAAGGAAACATGGTTATGGTAATCCAACACGAGGCAACTTGTATCCAAGTAAGTAACTCGATCTACTAAAATTGTCTATTTTCATTATGGCATTTGTTATTCATTTGGTTGTATTGTATGTAGCCTTCTGTTCGCACTGGACCGCATCATCTACCTCCGGGTTCCGACACGTCATCTGATGATGATGATGATGGACATCAACAACAACAAAACAACAACAACAACAACGACGACAACGACAACTAACAACAACAAGAGGAGGAGGAGGAGGAGGAGGAGGAGGGGGAGGAGGTGGAAGATGATGACTAAAGCAGCGGGGTTTGTTTCGTCATCTATGTTTTTATTTAAGTCTTATGTTTCGTCATCGATAAGTAGTCTTTGTAATAAAAATGAAATGAATGGCTTGCATTAGGCATTTAATGAAGGATTGCAATGATTTGATGTTGGTTTGTTGAGATACACAAGAGCTTGTTTCGATTCATGATTATCTTAAAGAAAAAAAAAAATAATGGTGATGGAGTGAGATGGGGTGAAATGCATTCAATCTAGAGAAAGATGGTGAAAACGAAAGAAAGATTACTACGAGTACAAAAAAAAAGGGGGTGCATATTGTGGTTTAAAGTCATGATTTTTTTGAGGAGTTTCTTTAGTCACTGCATATTGTGTGTGGTGCAATGTGTTTCCCTTTTACAATTATGATAAAGAATGGAGAATCTAAAAGTGATAAAAGGAAATTACATGACTATTGATTGGCTTCTAGGATATGTGTACGTGTAACATATGAGATAAGTAAGGTGGTGTTTCCTTATCTTAAAGTCAAATTATGAGATATAAACTTGTTTTAATCGTAATACAACTTTGAGTTTAGCGTGAATAAAGTTGCTTTATTTGAGGTCATTCTTGATATATTAATTGAGTTTATGTACTGTTGAATTAAGTTCCATAGATGATGTTTATACGTGGAGTTTCTTAGGTTTAATGTTAAGGTAGCTAGGTTTGTTGTCATTTGCATATAGTATATGTTTTACGTGGAGTTTCTTAGGTTTTTTATATACTGTATCATTAATTAATAAAACAGCACAAAATGTCATATATATATAATGCAACAATTAAACACATACAGAGATTACATGTTTACAGAGACTAAAACATATTATGGCATTGTATGACAAGATAGTCCATAACTAAGATCAAACTTCAACTCAAAATCTATTGATATTTCATATCTTAAAAAAATAATAATAAATAAATAAAAAATGGTGAGATTAATAATGGTGATGGACTGATGGAGTGAGATGGGGTGAAATGCATTCAATCTAGAGAAAGGTGGTGAAAACGAAAGAAAGATGGAAAAGGTTAGAGAAAGTGACATTCTACCTCCACTCATTGTACTTTTTTTTTTTTTTTTTTTTTTTTTTTTTAACTTTTCGCTTACAATGAATTTTAATGTCCATTTTCGACGTGTTTTTTTTTGACATATTTTCGACGTGTTGCTTACAGGGGTTCCATCCTATCACACTTGAACAAATGTATTGTACAATTTAACTTGATGCATGGGTCTATTGGGTGCAACAAATCAATATCACACATCATCTCAACAATATTTTATACTCCGTACTCCGTAACATATGTTCGAAATCTATTCTTTCAATATTTTAAAAGTACTTACCAAATAAGTCGACGATGAATGTCACCCCACAACTATTTTTACACAAATGTGTCCTCTATTATTTTTGTTAAAAATTTTGAGGAGTGTCTCGTCGTATAATTCGTACACACTTCACGTAATGTTTTACTACGTAAACTAGAAAGCAAAAAGGTTAATCCATCTCGTTAAACATATAATAAATCAATGTTTCAAAATATTTTTAATCTTTCCATCACGGTCTCAGGCTAAGACAATTCTAAAGAATGGGACTTTCAGAAACTTTTTTAGATTCTATTCTTTAACTTGTCGTTTCATTCATGACTCTTCTCAGGTGGGGAATAATACTGGAACGCAAAATAGGGCAAGGCGTATACAAAGGGATTATTAAGCCTCTTGCAACTTAAATCCAACTTTGCAACTTATGGGTTGTAGTTTGTTATGAGGTTGTAGGTGATGGGCCACGAGAAGTGGGTTGGGCCGAGGCAACAGTAGACGAGCCAGAGGGCTTTGACAATAACATACAAAATAAAGCCCAAGTCACTAAATTATAAACGACTAACACTTCTATATAAAGTTGGTTCGATTTGCTAAAACGTTTTTGTATAGTACTCGTATCCAAGTCATAATATGTTCCACATTACCTTGATAAGAAAAGTACGTAATGTGATGTTAAATTTGCCTTAACTAAGTCAAAAATCAAACACCATGTCGAATTAAAACATAGTAAACCCGTAACATTACTTTAGAACTTATCAACTTAAGGCCGTTTTAAACTATGATTTAAGATCATTTGAGGACCAAACTTTTTTTTACATACCAAGGGACTAATCACCACCCTCCATCTTCCCTCCATCTTTATTTGATCTAATGGATGAGATTAATCCTAACAATTTAAAAAACCCACTTTCATCATTTTTTTTCAAATATTAATATCTTTCAAACCGTTAATCGTTAAGCGAAAAAAAATATACCGTTACGATGAACATTTAATTATCTTTCTATAGATATGCATTGTGATATACTTTCGATAATTTTTTTTTTCGTCTTTTTCACGTTGAAAAAATCACTATATGATATGCAATATCATATATGATATATCATATATGATATGTAATATCATATATGATATATCACGTATGATATTTTTCGGCCACGAAAAAAAACGTGAAAAAAACGAAAAAATTTTTTTGTCGAAAGTGTATCACAATGCATATCTATAGAAAAATAATTAAATGCTCATCGCGATGGTATAATTACTTTCGCTTAACGATTAACGGTTTAAGAGATATTTAAATTATAAAAAATGGGTGAAATATTAAATGCTTTTAATCTCAATCATTGATTTTTTTTAGATGGATGGTGGGGATGAGTCCCTTGGTATGTAAGAAAAGTTTGCTATTTAATATAACTCTACTCTTAAACTATTCCTTGTTTTAGAGCTCGTCTTTTGATAGGATAAGACACATCCATAGCTAACCCACACAACCCCTCGGGAGCATTTAACCGATGCTGCATCCTAATGTAATCTTGTTCACCCCACCCGGTACCCCATGAGTTTCTCACAATCCAATAATCGATCCCATCTTGAGTCGTTCCATAACCTACGGCTCCCACACCATGGTTCAGCTCCGTGCCACGATGTCCATTATAAACACCCTAAAAACACGATCATGAATACACAAGAGCTCAGCAATTGCCATGATAACACAACAATGATTTGATGTTGGTTTGTTGAGATACTTCGTGCATTTACCTCACCATGAATACACAAGAGTTCAACAATTGCCATGATAACACAGCAAAAGCCTACAAATGTTTTGCAAGTAACGAGAGACATGGGCAATGGTCCCATGGCATTAACTTGGTTGATATGATTTGCACAATGAGTATTAAATGTATGAAGTGACAAATGCGTTTCTCATTTGCAGCGGAAGCATATGTTGCAGATTCGTCTTTAATTTTGGGTTGGTCATGCTACAGTTTGAGAATTGCAGTTTTGTTGATATGTGTCGCGAAACTAAAGAGCACTGCAAGTATGTAAAAAAGAATTAATAATCGAAACTAGATAACCATACAAGAAACAAATGAATGATTGAAACTAGATATACTACATGTTAACTGGTGGTGGTGATGAAATAGCTTCCTTGTTTTTGGAGTAGTAAACATCAACAAGAAGGAGCCAAATAAGATCAGGATCAATGGATGCAAGTCCTCTAAGGGTAAAACTTAACAATCAAGAATGTGATTGAGCAGAACAAAATCTTAGGCACATATATTAAATGAATACAATATGTTTTGAGTAGAGGTGGCAAAACGGACGGGTTTGGGAAACGGGTCAAATGGATGCGGGCCAAACGAGCATGGGTCAAGCTGTCCCGGGTCAAACGGGCAAAAAGAGACAGCAAAAGACTTCAATTTTCTACTGTAGAAACAACAAAATTTCCTCGAGCCAAACAAACTTTAAAGATATGTAAAAAATAAACAAGTAAATTTAAACATCCAATTGCTGAAACATTAAAGGTGAATACAGTAAAACCTCCATAAATTAATACTCGATAAATTAATAACCTCGATAAAATTAATAATTTGTCCAGTCCCAACTTTGGACCTCAATCGATAAAATAACAAGATAATAATTTTTTTGAAATCCCGGTATATATATACTAGTCACAACGAAATTATAAATTAATAATTACTAAAAATTCCATATATATGTATATGTGTGAGAGAGATACACATCAAAATCGTAATTTAGCAAAAAAATGAATCTATAATCACTTGTTTTTGTTGAACTTCCAATCTATATCGAGTTTTTCTTAAAATCTCCTTATTGCACTAAAGAGTTGGTGTGTCACTGTGTTGTCTTCTTGTATTGCAACAAAAATGTTAATTTTATATTTTCATAAAGAGTGTATGTGAATTCATAAAATGTTAATTGAAACTTGTTTTTCAAATTTATTTTTCCTCTAACGAGCATAGATTGTAACTAGCTAGCTATTATATTAGACTTGAAAAATTAAAAGCTATACGTAAAACCTCTTTAAATTAATAAAATATTAATTTATCGATATAATAATATCCCGCTAAATTAATAAAATATCCCGGTCCCAACACTATTAATTTACAGAGGTTTTACTGACATAGAAAATTAACTAATCAGCATGGTAACACATTGACACCATTTGCAGAGAGCTCGCCATCTTGATCCAGTCACAGCCATAGTGCATGTGTCAATTCCTTAACGGTGACGGTAACCATGATGTTAACCAAACTCGGGCTTTTGAGTTGCCCGTAACCTGCAATGTTGATATACCACCAACCAGTCAATGCAATGGTAATGATATTAACATCTACTTTGCAACTTGTCATTAAAATACTTAGATATAAACAGGTACAACGGATTTTCCTATTAGTTTTGAGAATTCAAGAGAAGGTGCCGTTTATTGTTTCTTGTATCAACATGCTTTTTCCTTCCAAATTCAACCCATTAAGCTACCACCTTAAGCAAGGGATTTTCCAAATTCAACCCAACCCAGAAAATCACTTATGTTTAAATGGGACCGAAAAGTGTTCAATTTATCTGCTAAAATTGTTTAAATCGCCCATCATTCGTATCCGATCTTAACAATATCTCATTGTTGTTTTCGGTCTCTACTTTATAATCAACTATGCATTTAGCTTTTTCATGGTCATCTTCTAACCTACATAATTTGGATTTTAAGAAACAATCTTTTAGCTTTCTTTATAACTATGTGTCATCAAAAGTGTCCCAATCGAGTAATTTATATAAACAAACGTAAAACATATGATATAAAAAATGAACATGAATCAGGTTATAGCAATACCTGCATTCCCAAATCAACACATGGCTTGTCGGCAGTATTGGAGACGGTATAGGAAATTGGGAGATGGTCTTATCTTTCACATGGTACGCGTATATTGTTTTGCCCATTTTGCCACGAATGTGTACATAACCTCCTAACTCCGAACGGCTATAAGATACCGATTGATCAAGAGAAAGATCCAAAAATAAATTAGCGTCTTTGAGGTCATCTATTTCTTCCCATATATCATGACTCTTGTGGAAGTCTGTGTAATCATCGTATACCCAATCATCAAATCTGAGATCACTTATGTCCCAGTCTTTCAGGCCTTCTAATTCTTCCCACTTTATACTAGTCATGTCCAATTTAAACAGACACACATCAGCAGATGTTTTCAGTGATTTGTTTTCATAATATATTATGTAGAATAATTCAGTACAAGACCCTTTCAAATAAAACTTTATGTCTCCACCACTACAGCGATCGGAAGAATAGGAAGGAAGAGGGCATGCCCCAAACAGCATTAGCGTTATCACAACTTCTTTCTTCCCAACCATAATGTCAACTTGTATAACCAAATTAGTAAAAGAACCATCGGTACTTAATGCATACACCTTATCATTGCAACAAGTTAGGTTACGTAGTAATTTACCATCGAAGCTTAACCTCTTGAGTTGTTTGGCATATGACATTTCGGTCCACCTAAACTTGTCTCTTTTACTACCTAGCTGACAAAATACAAAGGTAGATTTATCAGTTCTTGCTAATAAAAGAACTGAACTCGGATCATCTGGAGGGGCTGACAAACAACAGTGTCCGATAGATTCATAATTTCCGTCTTCTAAAATCAAGGTGGGGAGACTTATGATCTTAGAAGTCACTTGGTTCCAAAGAGACCATTTATTGTTATGCGGATGGTTAGAGAGTACCACCCATCCATGAAAACAACCTTGGATAAGTTTCCCAAGCAACTCGGGGATTCGACATTGATAATGAGGTAACTCGTCGTGTATGGTGTAGAAATACTGGACTTGATTGTCGTCTTCTAGGTTCTGGGAAATCAACCATGGATATCTTGCTGTTAAGGGGGGGAACCGATCACATACCGAACCACACGAAATCTGCTCCATCTAAACAAGTTCATAGTAATTTTTTTATGGTTAATACACACAACAGTAATCAAAGGATGTAATTTTTAAAGGTTAATCAAAAAAGGAAAATACACTAAAAGACACAAAAAAAAAACAAAAAAAAAAAAAAAAAAAAAAAAAAAAAAAAAAAAAAAAAAAAAAAAAAAAAAAAAACAAAAACAAAAACAAAAACAAAAACAAAAACAAAATAATCAACCTTGTCAATGGAGGTGATTTTCTAAAGTATGAGTCCAATGAATAAGTAATCCCTTAAAAACATGCTAACAGTAACAACCTATAATAGAACAATTAAAACACTCAAAAAGCTCAAAGAAGAAAACAATAATCCTTTTTAGTTTATATGTCTTATATGTCTTTTCAGTATTTTAACTTTTTACTGCACTAAGTTAAAATATTTAGAGGGTAACTATCAATATATATATTCAATAAACACACATTTTGTTATTGTTATTCAAGTGTGGTTGATGTAATGGAAATAATCTCTTTTGTCTTTGAACATGAAACATAGAGACTATATAGCAACATCAGCACAAAGCAATCAAAGATTTTAACACAATTCGTTGCTTACTCTTTGACGTGTAATAGCATGCTAGCGATAGTTATATTGATTCGAAACATCACTCGAAAACTTAACCAAATCGATCGACTACGAAGAACATATATACAACTCTTACAGTCTTAATTTGTACATATATCTATTTAGAAGAATTATAACACTTTTAATCAAGTTACATGCATCTAAAACCCATTCTTATTTCTAAACTTGTCAAAACTCTTCAAAACAAATATCCAAACACTCAAACACCTTAATGGTCGCTGCTTAATCTAACCTTATAATTCTAATAAGCTAATAGCCAATCAAATTATCCAAACACTCGAAAAACCTACTGCATGAAAACGTGTGTCTTTAGAATCAAAATAACCGAAACACTCAAAAAGTTTATTGCTTTTATGAAAGTAAGTGTTTATTTAGAAAAAATATATAACCTTATAAACGCTTAAAAAGCATCAAGATATAACTGAACATCATGGTACTAATGATAAGCAAACATATGAAACTTATGATCGAACAATAATAACAAAACAATGGTAAAAAAAAAAATCAAGTTTAAAGATATAATTCATACCTCAAACTTCATCCAGAATTTGGAACACCGATCGATGGATTTCTTTTATTATTCGTATATAAGGGTTCTGAAGGATAATAATAAATCGTCTCTATTCCGAGTATTAATCAGAATTGGTATATATATACTACTACTACATAGAGTATTCTAAAACATGGGCCTTAGCCAGTACAAGTAAACATGGGCTTATGGTAAAACATACTACTAACAGGTTTATGTAATAGAATGAAGAATGGGGTAATAATTTATTTATAGAAGACGTTGATATTGTTACCATAATTACTAGTTATAATACCCGTGCACGCACAGGGTTTTGACATAAATTTTTTATCATGTATTTAATATCAAGTATATTGTCTTAAAATGTTTTGAACTTTACATCTATTAATTTAGTATAAGTCAAATTTATTTTGCAATAACAACGCCTATTAAAAATAGTAGGAACACCCATGTATTCGGCTATTATTACAGTTCCAAGCACCCCTAAAATTTGCAATTGAAATAGTCTCAAACACCCTTGAATTCATCTATCAAAGCAGTTTCAAGCACCCATCAATTCAGCTATTAAAAACAGTCCCAAACACCTTGAATAACTATTAAGACAACCATTAAAACAATCCTAATCAGCACTAAATCTAACTATTAAGACGGTCTCAAAACCCTTTAAAAACTTAGTATAATTAGTAGAAAATAACAGTCCCAAACTCCAATAACTTAAGCAAGTCCTAGTTTAGTAAACCGGCTCATTATTTTGGCAGCAGATTTTCAAGTAAATGAGACATATTAGTTACATCTCTTTCTAGACCATCATTATTCTATATTACAACAAATTCAAAAGCAATTAACTCATCAAATACTTGTGAGATTTGTTTTTTTGTTGCAACTTAGGAATAAGGTTAATGCAACACATATCAGTGCCTAAGACAAAGGCATTTATATAACGTTAACTTGGGATTATGTGAGTTAGCCGTTTAAGTATACGAAAATTCAAGAGACAACTTGATTTTAAAATTCAATAAACACATATACCATATAAACAAATTATTATATCAAATATATGTTCTAAGTAACCTTTAAAGTAAATCCGTAGTTGATGCATCAGGTGTAGTTTCGGGGGTTTTTATGGTTCCTACTTTAGCATACTTGGTGATGAACTTGTATTCCCAGTCTGTTAATGTGTCAAGTTCGAATAAACAACGCATAAGGACCAACTGGTATATAAAACATCCTGAAAGAAACATCAATCAGCTAATACTCAAAATATTGGCACAAAACGTACACTTTTTTTTCCTTCATTTCTTTTGGACTTAACAACGCGCACAATACACTTTCCGCTAAAGTAATAAAAAATAGAAGGTGCAGCCTAATAGAGCATATCACTTGTCAAAATGAGTAAATTAGCTTTGTATAACGTTTATAACTGACAGACATGCTGAGGTTGATGTTGATGTTATTGTTTAACTTTAACTATTGATATCATGTTTTACAAAATGTGCGAATTTAGTAGCACATAATGAGCGTTAATGAAGTTAAAATATGCTCCGTAAAGTATTTAAAATGTTTTTATGGATATTCATATATAAATTTTAAATACCAATTTCATGAGTCGTTGTTATAAGTAGAATCGCGTATATTTATTTTCATATCACAGTAACTCGTGCTTACCATTTGATATTTATATTCCCGTTACTAATAATTTAGCCGTATTTAATATTCAAACCCGTGTACGCATAAATTAAACTTTTAAATAGAATAACACGAGTCCTTATTTAAAAAAAAATATTCTAATGTATAAAAGTCTAAAAACTAATACTAATACTCATGTAATTTTAAACAAAGTTAATAACTTAATATTATAAAGTATAAGGGGTATAAAGTGTAAGGGGTTATTTGTGTTTTTTCTAAAGTTATTAAAAAACATGGAAACTTGTAATTTTACACTTAACTCCATATAATTTATTTAAAATTCAACCACTAAAGTTTTATTAATTACTTCCTATTTTTTTTAAGTTTTTTGTTTTCATAAATGTGACACCTATATTTTTATGTATTTTTTTCTTAACCAAATTTCTCCACCAAATTTATTAAGTTTGACCAAAATCAATTTAATTTTGACTTTCTATTGACCAATCATATTGCTTGATTTCGCCTACGTGGCAAAATCAAGCTCTCCTGTTGGTCTAATTTTTTTTTCAGTGAGAAGGGTTTTACAAAAACACTCCGAAATGATGTAATTCTTTTATTATATAAAAGATTTGAGCAGAAAAGTTAGACTCTAAGATATCGCTACATAGGAGACGTATCCCACACACGTGTGGTTAGTTTAACTCTTACAACACCGAGTGAGTGTGTGTTACAAACCACTATATCAGTGATCGCGTTACATGTCTCGACGCCACTCCCACCAACCAAGTTGTAGCTCTATTTTCGGACGGAAAGTAACGGTAAAAAGATTCAAAAAAGTTAGCGTATTTTTGAAAATATAAATGTTTTCAACCTTTTAACATTTTAAAAATTTTATCAATACCCAAATAATTACCGATTTTTAGCACCCACTTCTACCTCTACACTACCTCTCTTTATTTTACTTCCAACTCACAAAAACGAATAACCAAGAATGGATCATTCAAATGGTCAACATTTTGTAAAATCAAAAATACTCAATTGTTCATCGTCGTCTAATCCAACCACGCTATCATCCGCAAATTCCATTTCCTCAAATCATAACCAGCTTCCTCCTTTTGGTTCGTCATACCAAATCCCAAACCAATTTACCAATTTTCCGTCCGAACAACTCCAATTTTCCGCCCAATTTCAACTTCAACAAAAATATTAGGGGTGTACAAAAAACCGAAAAACTGGACCAAAACCAAAAAAAAAAACCAACAAGCTGCATCAAAAAAACCGTAACCGATGGTTTGGTTTCTCTAATTTATAAAAACCCAAGTTTGTGGTTCAGTTTGGTTTTAGCAAAAACACTATACCGAAAAAAACCAAACCGACAAAACACATGTAATCTTAAAAACTCATGTTTTGATTGCTTATTTAATGTGTCATTCATAACAAATAAAAAGTTATCATCGAGAATTTATGTGGTCGTTACTTTTTTATTGTCATTATTGTTTCATTTTACGACGCATAAACAATTCTCTTATATAATTCTTTATGATCAGTAGTTTTTTACCGTCGTTATTTTGTGTTTCTTTGTTCTTGAAGCTTGAAAAAGTTATTCTATGTTGCATTGTAAATTCGACAATTGAAAGACCAAACTACAATAAACGATATAAAAACCAAAAATAAACCAAAAAACCGAAAAACCGAACCTAGAATTAACCAAAACTGAACAATTTCTAAAAATCAAAAACCGAATATTTTTTTCCGTTTGGTTTCAGTTTTAACCAAAATTCAAACCAAACCGAACCATGAAAAGCTCACCCCTAAACAATACCAATAAACCCAACAATAATTCCAACAAACACAATTACTTTATCGACCCATGGAGCATATAAGTTGATGGATCTTCCTGCCAAGAACGGTTCAAGAGATGGTTTAATCTTAATAAGTCCGGAAGGAGTAGAATGTTACGACTGCTTGGGTCGTGTCTAATTTCGTATGGCATAAGGATTATGTCGTTGGATAACTATCTTTTGTTTAGTCGTATTTGAGTCATGTTAGGATTGTGTCATGTGAGTCGTTATTTAGGAAAGTGCCATTGTGGTAGGAGTTATCTATTCGAGATATGAGTTAACTCTATTGGGTATTTATACCGCGTCATTATGAATAGAATAAGGAAGCTTTGTCAAATAAAAATATATATGGTATTCTTCTTCTCTTCTTAAGGAGCTCGAGTCACGCTTGAAGGGGTGCTACTATCGATACAACCTTAACGGGTCGTATCAATTGGTGCTCTCGTTGAGAGTCGTACTCAAGACCTCCCGCTTACCAAACGGGTGCTCTAACCAACTGAGCTACGAGCGCTTTTTTATTCTTAAAGGCAACACCTATGATGGCACAAGGATATCATATTAGGATAACTATCCTATTGATTAGGATATGTGTTGGAGTCGTGTTTGGATATGTGTTGGAGTCATATTAGGATAAGTATTCGTGTCTATCAGGGATTATCCCATTGTGTCTATTTAAGCAATTGCAATCAATGAAATCGTTTAAGCTTTTGTCAAATGAAAACATGTATGTCTTCTTGTTCTCTTCTTAAGGAGCTCGCATCACGCTTGAAGTGATGCTACTATCGATACTACCTTAACGGGTCATATCAGCTGGTGCATTCATTGAGAGAGCGTTCATAACTATGGATGAACAAGCCTTACGTTGCTTTCCTCTGGACATATCGTAATAGTTTTTTCTTCTTAAAGACAACATCTTGAGGACAAGGTGGTTTTTGAAGGAGTGGGGAGTGTTACGCATTTGATGGTACAAGGATATCGTATTAGGATAACTATCGTATTGATTAGGATATGTGTTGGAGTCGTGTTAGGATATGTGTTGGAGTCATATTAGGATAAGTATCTGTCACACCCTGAATTTACCTGTTATATGGCAGCGGAATTGAATTCTCGGGTGTAACGATCATGGCATCTCATACAAGGTTACATTGAACGACCTAAAGTGTCGTTTTGAAAATACATCGTTTGATCATTAAAAACATCAGAGTTTACAAAAATAGGTCCCAAAATGGTGTTACAAGTTCATGAAAACAAGTTCAATATGATCNGATAACTATCTTTTGTTTAGTCGTATTTGAGTCATGTTAGGATTGTGTCATGTGAGTCGTTATTTAGGAAAGTGCCATTGTGGTAGGAGTTATCTATTCGAGATATGAGTTAACTCTATTGGGTATTTATACCGCGTCATTATGAATAGAATAAGGAAGCTTTGTCAAATAAAAATATATATGGTATTCTTCTTCTCTTCTTAAGGAGCTCGAGTCACGCTTGAAGGGGTGCTACTATCGATACAACCTTAACGGGTCGTATCAATTGGTGCTCTCGTTGAGAGTCGTACTCAAGACCTCCCGCTTACCAAACGGGTGCTCTAACCAACTGAGCTACGAGCGCTTTTTTATTCTTAAAGGCAACACCTATGATGGCACAAGGATATCATATTAGGATAACTATCCTATTGATTAGGATATGTGTTGGAGTCGTGTTTGGATATGTGTTGGAGTCATATTAGGATAAGTATTCGTGTCTATCAGGGATTATCCCATTGTGTCTATTTAAGCAATTGCAATCAATGAAATCGTTTAAGCTTTTGTCAAATGAAAACATGTATGTCTTCTTGTTCTCTTCTTAAGGAGCTCGCATCACGCTTGAAGTGATGCTACTATCGATACTACCTTAACGGGTCATATCAGCTGGTGCATTCATTGAGAGAGCGTTCATAACTATGGATGAACAAGCCTTACGTTGCTTTCCTCTGGACATATCGTAATAGTTTTTTCTTCTTAAAGACAACATCTTGAGGACAAGGTGGTTTTTGAAGGAGTGGGGAGTGTTACGCATTTGATGGTACAAGGATATCGTATTAGGATAACTATCGTATTGATTAGGATATGTGTTGGAGTCGTGTTAGGATATGTGTTGGAGTCATATTAGGATAAGTATCTGTCACACCCTGAATTTACCTGTTATATGGCAGCGGAATTGAATTCTCGGGTGTAACGATCATGGCATCTCATACAAGGTTACATTGAACGACCTAAAGTGTCGTTTTGAAAATACATCGTTTGATCATTAAAAACATCAGAGTTTACAAAAATAGGTCCCAAAATGGTGTTACAAGTTCATGAAAACAAGTTCAATATGATCAAACGTTACATAAGTGCATGAAATGAAAGGTGAGACGCGTCGACTCCTCGACTCCATAATGGTCCATATGCAAGTCACACGTTGTTATCTTAGTTACCTGAAAATACATTGCTAAAACGGTCAACAATAATGTTGGTGAGAAATCATAGGTTTATGAAAATGAATGTTATACGGCAACCTCAAGTATAATATGTATGACAAAAACAATGAAAAATATAGTACAATAGACCTTAAGCTCATGACCCCGAAGCTAGACTGTACTAATGAAATGCCCCAAATGGAGTGCTTTGCCAAACACCCTGAATGTATGAAATGAAATGCATCCGTTTGACTTTGGTAACCCCAACGCGGATGGAGGCGTCACCCTCAATAGATCTATCCACTCACCTTCGCTTGCTCACAATTAACGGTTCATGATGTACTAAATAGGGGACTTTAACATGGCAAATGCGGTAACTTAAGCATTGTACTTGAATTTGATACTTAGGCCCGTATGGAAAATGGTGCAATGTATTCTCCCCCGTGGAATTTGAAATAAATAATGAAATGTAAACGGGGCTATGAAAACTCACCTCAAGTGATGGTACAATATGTAGTGAATGAACTGAAGTGATGAGGTGCAACTCCTAGCCGCAAACTAAATTGAATGTATGTAATCTAATTTAGATTATGAAATGAATTCGTGTATGCACTTGCACTTATAATCTATACCACTCGTATTATATCAAAATATGAATAATCGTCGAAAATATAATTTATATCATCGTATAAAGTCATAATGAATATTACATGTTCATATAGTGTAATAGTGTTGTACGATAGTTATTTGGTGATAAATTGTGAAAATACAAGTTTTCGTCGTAAATATTATACTTAGTAATTTCTAAAATACGGCTAAAAATAGCCTCGGAAAACTAGTTGTAAATCAGTGAATATTGAGAGTTAGGAAACAAAATTTGTATTTCTGGAAAGCTTAGCACCAAGCCTAAATATGTTCAGTAGTGAAGTTTTGCTCAATGTGCCCAGATTTTAAGATAAATGGTCGAAAAGTATGGTGTTTAGGCCAAAACTGCCATTTCTGGGCAGTTTTTGTGAATGTTTGGATGACTGTAGATTACTCATTTTAAGTCCAAATGACAAACGGTTTTTTGATTTGAAAACTAGGCCAGGTGCTCTAACTTTTGTTCCTTGGAGTCCCAACTCCAGAACTGAGTCATTTGACGGGAAAATGGCTCCCAACATGGGTGTTTGCAAAGTTTCTGGGTATACTTAATATTAGAAAAATTTCTGAGTAAAATGCTGGTAGAATTTTAGCGTGAACTAATATTTCTTTGAAAAATCGTAGAGCTTATTCGTTATAAGCCGTTTTCAAGTTCTTATATCCCCGAAAGGTAAAAAGTGAACTAACAATATTTTCAACAGTTTGGTATGTTTTGGACAGGTCTAAAGGCTCGTTTATTGGTCAAACAAATTCCGTTGACATACACGGCAACAATTTTTCCGGAAAAGTACTTTATAGTTATTATTATTTTGTTTTTGGCATAGTCTCCTTCCGGTATATTAAGTCGTTTTTATCCGCTTCTTACGTCGGACCGATGAATTCATCTAAAAGGGTTATTTCGTAGTATCTTGGTCAAAAATTAACAAAACTTATCTGTGAGTTTATACATATACTTTGAAGATTAAGACAGCTTAGCGGTTTATTTGTTCAAAAATGATTTTTCCTAGTTTTACGTTTGTCCATAGTCATCGTATAACGACAATCAACAATCCCTTAATCCGTACCACAACCTTCCTATGGGTCAGTCATGGTTCCCCTTAATCCATCATGTTTTTCAAATCATTTACTCCATAAGTTTACATCACTATCCATTTTCAAGAATAAAAAGATATTAATTTTAACATGAATTTTATGGTCGGTATATTTTCACGATTGCAGTACATGTCTATTATATTAACCATTAGTATGAGCACCTTGCGATAGTGAAGTTTAGTAAGAATAGTGAAAAAGGTATAGGTGATGAGACGTGTTACTTGGATGATTTAGTGTAAATTTCTTTTTGATGATAAGTACTTATGTAATCTATATGGTTTTTTAGTATTACAAAATCTTGTAAAGATTTGTTTTTAAGTTAACTGATAATATAATTGACGTTGAAAAATTTGATGATATTCTGTTTCTTGTTGTTTTGGTGCTGGATCAGCACAAAGAAGAGAGAAACAAAGGGAATATAAATGAGTTTTTCACTATACTTTATTATCGTACATGTATGATAAAAAAATTTGAAAGTTATAAGTTACTTGAATTGATATTTTGCACAATTTACTAACAATATTATTCATGTATGTGCGATCATGTTAGCGTTCCTGAATGGGTGATAAGGAAGATTTGTTTATGTATCTTGCATAATATATTGTGGATCATGGTATTTGTTTTACGTACGTTTTGTGTTATAGTTTTACGGTTTAGCGTTTTCGTGTAGCTGCGTGTTAATTTAAAATGCAAATTTTTGAATTTTACGAATTGTCATATATGAATGTTGTAGAAGAATTAAAACAAATTGTTATATTTTCGATAAGTATGGTTGTGTTTGATTCTTAGGTGAGTGTTTGGTCGGGGTACAGAAGGATTATTGTGTTTATAAGTTTTTATATTATGGTAATTAGATGTTTGTAATAGTAACTCTTATGAAATTTAAAGAATAATGGTTAACTGTTTTATCAATTTTAGTTTGGTAGATATTCACTAATGTGTTAGTATATATGTAATATTAGTGCCATAGTGGAATGTTTGTGTATTGATTAATATCGTTTTATCAATCATGTGTGTATTTATTATTATTGAAGATAAATAAATATATATAACTTGACATTGTTATTTCTACGAGTGGGATTAAATGCATTAATGATGTGTGCGTGATGTGAATATGGTGTATCTTATATCCTTTTAGTCTCGATGAAATTTTTATATAGTGTATGGATGTTGTTTCGTTCGAGTATGTTATGTATTAAGTATTATATCTGTCGTTTCCTTTGGTGGTTCTGTCATAATGATTGATTTATCCGTATTACCTAGTTTTACGTGAGAATGATAATGTAAATTCTATGTTGAATAGAAAAAAATGTCCACAAACTTGGGAATAGTGTATCGCTGATTTCAGAATTTTTGTGTCTTCGTATGTATCGGTGTTGTCTACATAATTTATCTCTAGTCGTTTTGTGTCTTTATTTAATCGATTGCATCAATGAAAATCGTTTAAGATTTTGTCAAATGATTAAATATGCTTGTGTTTTCTTCTTCTCTCTTGAAGGACGCTCGTCATTACGTTGATAGGGTGTGTGTTGCTCTGTGTACTATCATATATCACCTTAATTGGGGTTTCTATGATCATATGAATATCATGCATAGTTGCTTACTGTTCTGAATATCGAGACTTCAAAACACGATAGTATGTTAGTGACTGAAAATAAATATCCGGACTTTTGCATAGCAGAGATAATTTTATTGGGTTACAAGTAGCAGTTATCCGCCAACCGTGGTGTATGTAGCGTTTGGCTTGTTGATCGTTATTGTACAATTGTTGTTTGTATGTATGTATTGCTAGTGATCGGTGTTAGAAGTAGTGTCCCAAACGGATGTTTTCATCTTTTGTACTGGTGGATATTTCGTATCCTACTAGGCGTGTGCAATTATTTTGTATGTTTATACAATTGAGTCCATACCTATTTATTAGTCGCAATCATGTTCATATGAACTATTTATGTATTAGTACTGT